>PVJI01004817.1:0-103594 GCA_004026765.1 Micronycteris hirsuta | reverse complement strand
CTCTGCTGATCCATGATTCTCTTTCCAGGTCCTGCTGCAAGTTAGGAAATAACTAAATTTGTTCTCTGATTAGACAGGGTCAGCAATGCATTCAGTTATACTTAATCATATATGCCCAGGATTGTGGGAAAATAAATCATTAGAACATTAGATTCTGAAACTAGTAACACTAGTTATGACTAATAAGGAAATAAATGGAATTTGCTTCTTTATAGAAGACAGACAGAGAGGTGAAGGGCATATGTATAAACTTATATGAGACAAAACTGACGCTGAGTGGAATAGTGGAGGTGAGCAAAACCAAACGAACACGATCACCCGGACCCGGGGCACAGCCACAGAGAGAAGATGAGACGGAAACCTTCAGATACGGTGTCTAGAAGCAGAATGGCAGGACACTGTCTGCGAGGAGCCAGTGATGAGATAGTGTTATGGCTGAGTGAGAACACAAGACTCAGTTAGCTGGAGTCTGAGAGGTGTGCAGCAGATTGTATTTTCTAAGGATGGCCACAACAATATGATCATTTTGCATGCTCCTCCTAGAATAGGACTTTGACATCTCTGTCAAACCCACAGAGATGTGGGATCTAGGTAGACTTTTTTTTTTTTTTAAGATTTTTATTTATTTATTTTAGAGAGAGGGGAAGGGAGGGAAACACAGAGAGAGAGAAACAGCAATGTATGGTTGCCTCTCACATGGCCCTCACTGGGGACCTGGCCCACAACCCAGGCATGTGCCCTAACGGGGAATCGAACTGGGACCCTCTGGTTCCCAGCCCGCACTCAATCCACTGAGCTATACCAGCCAGGGCCTAGGTAGACTTTTGACTGCAGTGAATTTGATGCTATGTGACTTCTGAGGCTATGTCATGGAAGAAAAGGCAGCTTCTATCTGTTTGGGTTTTTTTGGGGGGGTGTTTAGGGTTTCTTTTGTGTATGTGTGTGTGACATATGCTCTTGAAACTCAGCCATCATGTTGTGAGGAACTCACAGAATCTGTAAGCATGTTAAAATGATTGCATTAAACCACTAGGTTTGGGATGTGTGCTACACAACATAATAACGGGACTAGGGAACATAAATGGGTCAAAATCAGGGGATTTGGTGCAGAGACAAGGCTGGATCCCAAAGGACAGAACCAAGTTGATAAAGAAAGATAAAAACAAAGCAAGTCATCTGAAATAAAAAATGACATTTAGCTAGTAGTAACTTCGTGTTGAAATAGCACTAAAAGCACAGAAGAAAATCTACGGTACCTTCAAACATCAGGAAGGACCGTCATAGCTCCGGAAGAGTTTTCACACACTTTAAATCTCATGGAGCTGAACTGAGAATCTCAGCAGGCAGCCTGCCGTCTGAAGCCATTCCTCTGTGCAAAAGGAAAGGAGAGAAGTAAGGAAACACTTTCTCACTTCCTGACTCCGGGCTGAATCGGGCAGAAAACTGATCTTTTCACTGTGTGGGTATGAGTTCATGAAGCCACTGGTTTGTTCTATCCTTGCCATGCCTCCTCTAAGTGTTCCCAGTAAATTCTCATCTGATTCATTACCTTTATCCAGCTCTTGAATAAGGCCAAGCCCTTAGCCCCTTTCTTACTACATCTATTCTGAGACAGTTTTCCCCCGCCAGTAGGCAAAGAAGTGGGTGAGGGAAAGCGGGCTACACAGGGGAAACTGGAGTGATGCAGAGGGTTTTTAGAGACAGAGTTCTGACAACAACACCCAGTAACTGAGGGGAAAAGAAGAACTCGGTAGCTGAACATGGAGAGAGAGGGGGCGGATATCCGTTGATTTATTTCATCGAGAGTATTGGCAGTCTAGGCAATAAGGAGAGAAGACATCAGTTCATTTCAGAGGATCTGTGCTAAATAAATGCCTCTTGGATCCTGGAACTTATACTAGATGTTTTGAAGAATATATACTTACTAAGTGCCAATCAGCTCTAAGTGATTTACATGTATTAAGTCATAATAGCTCCATGAGTAAAGCACATTATTTCCCCATTCTTCATACAGGAAATAGGCATGGAAAGGTGTGTCTTGCCCCCAAAGGACACAGCTTGTAAACATTAGAATTTAGGCAGTCTGGCTCTGATCCCTATGCTATTGTCCTCTCTGCTGTCAGACTTCAAGTGCTTAACTTAATTCCAGTTAACTTTTCAGAACTTAGAATAGAATCAAGGATGCAAACTGAAAAGGTTTATTTCATTTCATAAAAAAATATAATAGAGAAAGACTTAGTCCTCAATTTACTGTGGCCTAGTTTTTTCACAAAGCAAACGTACAAAGCCTGTAAACATCCAGGAATTTTTAAAATATCTTAAAGGCAACCAAAATCAAGCTAGTGTCCAATTTCTATCACATTAAATGCCAGAGGAAACTGGATGATGTCTACAAATCTTTGGGCAACAAGGATATGGACCCACAATTTCATGTCTAGTCAAGTTGCTTTAATCAATCATTTGTTCATTCCTTCATTCATTAAATCAATGTACTTATTAAGTGACTATTATGTTAAAGGAAGTACATGAAAATAGCAAAAAAATATCCTTAGAGATATTTTAACTGCCTTGGATCCATGTTCTACCTCTGTACCTCTTGACTGTCTGGGTTCTTAAAGGTATGACATGTTTCTGTTGATGAAGTTAAGCAGATTAATGGAATTGTGTTGCAGTTAATGTTAGCTTTTGAAAGATTTAACTGCAGTTAAGTGGGAAGGCAATGTAAGCTTTGGGAGGCAGCATCTCATGTCAGATAACATTGGTTTGAATCCTGTGTCTGCTCCTTGGATGTGACCTCAGGGAAGATATTGATCTCTTTTAAGACTCAGTTTCCTCATTGGGAAATGGAGTAATAATGTCACAAGGTTGTTGTGAAGATTAAGTGGGCTAATATATTGAAATGGTTGAGCATGGTACCTGGCATCAGATTAATATTCAATATGCATTAATGGTAATGGTGGTGGTTGTGATTTTGTCAATCATATATTCAGTAAGGAGTCAGTATTTTAAATCAATTTGCTAGAGCTTTTCAGCAGGTCTTAAATCCAGTGAAAATACATAAATGGAATCAAAACCTTGAAAGAGTCTATTTTTCTTTTTCTGTTAGATGTTTTCCCAAGCCATCTATTTATCTCACCCCATATTGAAATGCTGTCTGAAGGAACTAGTAAGGAAAGTCATTTTTACTAAATGATGAAGGCATAAACTGGGAGTAGTAGGTGAGATAAAACTCCTAGCTCATCGTAATCACACTTTCCCAAGAGCGTTGACTTGTGTAGTGCACAGAATACGCTTCAACGTCATGGGGGCCATTTTAAAGAACTTCATAAGAGAAAGAGGGCAGTTGTGGCTGGATAAGGTGCAACATGCTAATATATACGGGCTCTGCAGTTAGAAAACGGGAGAGAAAGAGATTGTATTTTCTGTGTTCTGCCTTGTTCCATGCTCCCAAGGTGGAAATCCACCAGCGTGAACTGAGTATCTACTCTGCCAGGCACCATGAGGGACTCGGGTGGGGCAGAGCCATGAGATGTGGACATCACGCAGCATGGTCCTGAGAGCTTAGCCTCTTGAGTTGGCAGCCCAATCACAAATACCCATTCTGTTCTTGCAAAGATCTAGAACCTTCAATCCTTTATCCTCCTAGAATCTCCACTGACTTACGTGTTAAAAGGGGATAACAGCACCTGTAACAATGACCATTTTGAATATTCTATGAGGTAATATCCATGAAAACTATTTGCCTGGCATGTAGTAAACAGTAATAATATGGTAATAATTTCTTCTTACAATAGCAACTTAACTTCAAGGAGCTACATTTTGGCAGACATAATGGATTTAAAATGAACAATGAGAACTTGGCATGTATGGAACAAGCAGAGACTCTTGGGATCATTTGTAGAGGGAAGAGTTGCTTTTATCTGTCTAAGGGACTCAAGGAAAATGTCACAGAGACCTTTGAGAGTGAGCAGACATTTGTATATGCTGTAACTACAACACAGACTGGGGCCAAGATAGGACATGGGGATGGCAGTGTGTGTGCAGAGTGGTAACCAAAGATAAAGAAGTGGAGGGAAAAAATCCTTCTCTGAATTAATCTCCCCGAACATCTTTATATTGCTTCCTTACCGTTCCCCTTCTCTGTGCTTTCTGTGTTTTTCCTCTGCTTATTCAAGGGACAGTCATCTGTGTGTGTGCTAAGGCCATACGCAGACCAGCTCAGGGAAGAAGACCAGGTCATGGCAAAGAGTCTCCTCATTCTCCTTTAATAATACAGGGCTAGGGAAACCAGGATGGAGGGTCACATCGGTGGCTCGGGATAAAGGGGCAAAGGTCCTTACAATGTGCTAGACTCACACACCAAGTACTGTATGTGCAGCGCATCATTTAATCTTCACAGCAATCCTGCAAGGGAGGTCTCATCATCCCCATTTTGCAGAGGAGAAAACTTGAGGCCCAGAGCAATAAAAAAGCTGGAACTAATGCAAAATGTCTAACCACAGTTTAGAAATGATCTTATCCAAGTAATCTGCTGAATAGCAAATAGCTTCTTTCATCATAAAATTTGCCAATGCACATTACTTCATTTTTCATAAAATGTTTCTAAAATGCATTGATTAATAAATGCTCACACTTTCCATGTAAACACTCTTTTCTGTGTGTACCATATCACTCTGGCTCTTTGTTTGAGTGATGGAACCCTGTGGTGTGTAAATAAGAGATGACAAGTCCTATAATATGTATGGGGGAGGGATGAGTTTGAGAAAACAGAAGCATGCATAATTCAAATAGCAAGCCCTGTCCCACTCAGTTTCTGCATAAATAATTTGCAGCTTCCCTGGATTTTGCTAGTAACTCTCCCCATTTCCCCCTTCCAGAAATCTCTGAGTCATATTGGTCATGGTGTACAGAGATGGGAGCAGTAGAAATGAGATTTGTTTTTCTCTGAACCTAATTATTGTTATTTCACTTTTTCCAGTATGTTTTATGATTGGGTTTTAGTAATTTGTACTAAGAAGAAAGTTGGGATGCAGAGACGAGCCCAAGGAACCACTGCGTGTTTGTGGAAGGGGTGAGATGAGGACTGAAGTCACCATCCAGGACTCCGTTTACTGAGTCTGTGCTCTGTTCTCACGAGCCTCACTGGCCCAGTGTTAAATACTGTGCACCGTCTCTGGTTCTTTCCATCAAAGAGCACTTTTCAGATGTGTGTCTGGTGGATGCAAGTGTTGCGTGTTACTTCTAAAGATATATAGATGGCTTACATTCTTCAGTAACCACTTAGTTGTGAAAAGATATGAGTTTATTTTTCCATAGCAGAACATCACTTAATCTTTAAAAAAAAATTTTAAAAATGTTTATTGACCTGAGAGAGAAAAAGAGAGAGAGAGAGATATCAACATGAGAGAAAAACATTGATTGGTTGCCCCCCATATGCACCCTGACTAGGGATTGAACCCACAACCTAGGTTTGTTCCCTGATTGGGAATTGAACCCCCAACCTTTTGGTATAGAGGATGACATTCCAATCAACTGAGCCACATCGGCCAGGGCCAGAACAGGACTTACTTGTGAGCCCTCATTTCTTCCTTGTAGTGATGAGAGTGGCCCTACGTTTGTCTGCTAGAGGTAACTTTATTGTTTCCAGTTTACAATAATTTCATCCAGGTTAACACTGTCAATTTTGGTATAAAGAGTCAATTGAGGATTTAAATCCATTCAGTCCAAAATTCAGATTTTCTATCCAGGCAAAGCTTTCCTCTCAGGGAATCTCCTCTTCCTGTTGTCTTTCCAGTACGGTGCCTGAGTCACAGGGGTGTACGCACGGGCGGCCACGTGGTGTAGAGGAAGGGGTCTGCCTCTCGTGCGGTCATCTGGATTTTCACTGGCCCCCTCTGAAGTAGGTGTCTGTATCCATTGGACTGTGCGCCCTTGGAAATGGACCCACTTGGACATTGATGGAGCTCCAGCACCTGCTGATGTTCATGGTCCCTTCGACTTCTTCTCTTTGCCTTCTTTACCTCAGTTATAGGTTTTTTCCAGCCTATGGGCATTTCCATCCCTTGCAGAAACTTCTGTGAACTACATGTGGGTACCGGGAAACTGAAGCCTATGCTCTCACTCTTTCCTTCAAAATGCCTTTCTGACATTTCTGTCTTGTGATCGCCTGGGGTGCTCCAAGAAGGTCCCGAGCCCATCTCGGGCCTCCTCCCATCTGTTCCTAAAGGGAGAGGCAGGGATCGGGCTTCAACTTTCGTTTCTATAGTCATGCTTCTACCCTGCTGTCATCTTATAGTCCCGATCCCGATCTCTATTTCTCCTTCTCCCTCTTGGCTTCTCTAACACAAGCAGAATTTTTATTTCCTCCCAGTGTGGCAGGAAACCACCTTCAGCCTTATAGCATCATGTCCCCTACTGCATGGTTTAAAGCTGGCTCTTCTGGTGATCCCCCAAGAAGCTGTTACTGAGGACTGTCTGCTAACAGCATTCCTGGCTGCTGGGTTAACAACTCCTTCCAGGCAGAGGACCTGCGTGGTGTATCTCCATGCCTGTTACAATGATGGGCAACTTCTGTGCTTGCTTAGTGAGGAACTTCTGCCTTTCTTTCTATACATATCTAAATACTGTACATGTCTCTTTGCCTTGTGAGGTGAAAGGAGGGGCCCTTTATACTCCTGCCGGAGGGAGGGCTCAGTTACTTCTTTGTGGGCATCTGAACCAAAAATTGATGTCCTATGCTCTCTCCTCACCACCAGGGCTGAGACAAGAATTCCTGCTACTTGCCTGTGTAACACCATGTAACTCCCCCTCTCATTGCAGTAGCTCAGTGGTTCCTTCTTTGCCCTTCCAAGCCCAGAACCACAAAGGTGCTACTCTTGTTTCAGAAATTGTGAAGATAGCACTTCAGCCCTTTAGGAAGGGGTGATGGGTCGGGGATGAACACTGTTCAGAAGCAGTGTATGGATTTGGGCAGGAGGGAGACAGCAGAAAAGGTCAAAAAGAAGCTACCCCACTCCTTGAGAGATTTTCCCAAGAAGGTAACACGGCAGGTGGCCTCTATCCAGGTAAACGGTCACCTGAAGACCCAACCTCCAGATATTATAAATGCCTATTTGTATCATTCCTACTGTATCAAAAACTCCAAGTGCCTTTCTTGCCAAGGTCAGGTCATTAACAAACCAGAATTTGCGTTCTAGATGCCCACTCTAGGGATGCATGGAAAATTCAACTAACATGATGCCCACAAAAAAGCTAGATAATAAACACCCTAAAGCACTTATCAAAGGGCTGTCAAGGACTCAGGGTGGCGCCTGAGTGTGTTGAAGAGCCCTACGATTTCCCTGAGACTGATAACTGAAATGCTAGCACAAATATTTGTATTGCTGCTTTGAAGGTCTTTTGATTAGAATTCTAGAGTTAACCAGCTAGCTATACCACATACTCAGCTGAGCAGAAATTTAAATCAAACTGTAGAATTAAAATCCTGTTGATAAATATTTTGGCTGACTCTTTCCGACTGAGGCCGGCATTTAGCCAACATATTTCTTAACTGAGCTGCGATTTGTTCTTTTTGGATTCCAATTCACTGGTTCTGTGTCACTCTTTGGCTGCTGACAGGGCTCACTGCAGAGGAAATTGAAATAAAAACGAATAATGATCCAAACGACTAATGGAATAAAATTGGAAGCCAATTGAGAAAATTACAGAGGAGAAAAATCAGCTGAACTGGGAGTAGAAGAGATAAGGCTGATTATGCTAACTCCTTCATGAAAATGTTTCTGCTCACTCCGCCAGATGTGGCTTCTCCTTTATGAAGCCTCCTCCCAGCACTCAGCACTTTCTCCCTTGTTCTAGAGGGATTTTTGTGTCCATGACAGTTTCCTCCCAACTGGACTTGGGTCCTTGGGGTTAAGTCCATTTTGTATTGCCTGGGATAATGCCTCCCGCGTGCGAGGTAACTGAACTGTAACATAATTGAGCTAAAGGGAACTCTGAAATGATGTAAGATAATTGCTTCTGTAGCAAGTGAGAGACCTGAGGACTGGGATGATTTAATAATCTTTAGTCACCAGGCCTGGGGTTACCTGGCTAGTGGCAACACAGCAACTAAACACCAGGTCTGCTCACGCTCAAGGCGTAGTGTTCTGAGTATAATAGAACACAGAAACACATGTAACACATCAGCCTGCTCCTGTATGTGACAGAAAATGTAAAGCACAAATGGAAAGTAATCCATGGTCCCTCCACTTAGAATAATCACTATAAATTCTATACTAAATACATGTATAAATATATAAATGTATGAAATAGACATTTAATATATTGATATCTAAAATATATATAGTACATGAAGTGGGACCTCCCCCAAAAGGAACAGAATTATCTTCTGGAGGGTGGGCCTCTTGTAGTACCTACTTCCCCCGCTAGGTGAGTGTTCTAGGAACCCATCTGTATCAGTGTACCAGCTGGCATTGTTGTGAGAGGCTGCATTTAGCTTCAGGGAAAATTTTTTGAAGACTTTTTCTATGCATTTGCCCATTTCATGATGGGTGATTGACTAGTGAACCTGCCCACACCGCACTGAGTATTCAACAGTTTTTTTTTTTTTTTACCAAAAATGGCATAACCCCCATGTCCCACCCTCCCTATTCACCTGATCTCTCTCCAAAAGAGTTTTTTGTTTGTTTCCCTGGATGAAAAAAGTTCTCAAAGGGAAGCATTTTGCCTGTGTAGAAGAGGTGAAACAAAAAAACAGCAGAAGCACTAAAAGGCAACAAAATTGAATAGTTTAAAAACTGTTTTGAGCAGTGGAAACAAGTTTTGATAGGTATATTGCATCCAATGGAGCATACTTTGAAGGTGACTGAAGTTTAAACATGTAAGAATAAAAGCATAATTTTTTATAAATAAATTCTGTTTTTTGGGGTGCCCCCTCATATAATCTCCATGTAAGTGTAAATAAATGTTTATTAATATTTTAATTAAATTTATATTAAATACCATAAAGTGAACAAAGTACAAATATATTTATATATAGGTATATGTACTCTGATTTTTAAATTCACTTTATGCTGTATTGTAAGCATCTTCCCACAGTATTGTATTGATTATAGACTACTTTAAAAAATTCATTGTGTAGACTTAACACAATTTTTTCTTTTTTATTTTCATTGTTTATGCTGTTACAGTTGTCCCAGTTTTCCCCCTTTGCCCCCTTTCCCCAACTGCCCATTTCCTCCGGCTGTCAATCCTCACACCGTTGTCTGTGACCATGGAAGATGCTTTCACCTTTGTTCAACCAGTCCCAGCCTCCTCTTTCCTCTCTGACTTGACACAATATTTAAACTCCGCCTCTACAATGTAGATTTAGAAATTTTTCAAAAATTTTACCATTATAATGCAAATATTTTCCTTAAAAATTTTTTACTATTAAATGTAAAGATATGGGGGCCATCTTTGCCCATTGTCTTGGTCCACACCTCACATTTCCTTACAAATGTAATTTCTGAATCCCAGTAATGAACTATTTTAAGGCTTTCAATACATATTACAGGACTGTTTTCTAAAATATTTACACCAGTACATACTCTTATTAACATTATTTGACTCTCTTGAATAAGGTGTTGGGTTAAAATTTGCTTTCTTTTATATTTATTTATTTATTTGCTCAGTAAATATGTGATACACTTTCTTTATTGTTTATTTTGTTTTTAATTGTTATTCTGTTACAGTCGTTCCAATTTTTTCCCATGTGCCCTCCTCTGCCGGCCCGCCCCCCGCTCCCACAGTCAGTCCCCACACCGTTGTCCATGTCCACGGGTCATTTATACCTGTTCTTTGACTTCTCCTACTTTTCACCATTGTCCACTCCCCTCACCCCTCCATCATCTGGCCGCTGCCAGTCTGGTCCATGAGGCATTAGTTTTCATCCTCTGAAAACTAATAATATAGTTTATTTATTTGGTCTGAGTAAGCTCAAATTTTGATATTTTAAATGACTATCATTGTCATTGTAAATCAAGTACACTTACTAAATCTATACATACCCATAGGTGCATGTCTCACATTTGTATATGTCTGCATGCATATAAACATACATGCAGTAACTTTTGAATTTACAGAAGACATTGAACTATACTTCTGTGACATTGTCCTGTCACTTGAGTTTATTTGGCTCTGTTCTATGAAATGCTTATATTCCCTTTTCTCTGATCTAAATTTTCTTTTGGTTATAGTCTTTAAGACATAATTTAATGTTGATCAACATTATAATTTTAATATAAAATTTTAATGTTCTTTCTTTAATTTGCCATTGAGTTTTTAAAAATTTAACATTATTTAAAAATATCATATTATATCACCTAAAGAAATAAGCTTGTCAAATGCCTTATATACCCTGTTTACTTTTTACTGGTCCCTGTGGGATAAATTCGTCATGAGTAGTAGCTGAATTTTCTCTGTTCGATATTGAGATATCTTGGATATTCCAGTAAGACTTGTGCTTCCAAGCATTGATAACAGAACTTCATCATTATCTTGTCATTTGTACTTTTCTAACATACGTTGTGTATGGCATTTTAAAAATACTTCTGTGCCTAGAGATATTCAATATGGATATCCAATAATTTTTCCAGAATTTTAGAAGAACAAATAATAAGGTTTAAAATTATTTTTAACATTTTTATTTTGAAATAATTATGTAAAAAATAGCACAGAGACCAAAAAAAGGCATATCTATATAGTTAGTAGCCTGGAGCTGGGGATGGGACAGGGAGCGATGCAAATGAACATAAGATTTCCTTTGGGAGTGATGAAAATGCTCTAAAAATAGTTAGTGCTGATGGCTTTACAACTCTGTAATTTTACTGCACACCATTCAATTGTATATTTAAGATGAGTGAGTTTTATGGTATATATATGGTGCTTCAAAAGCTCTGAGATATTGAATCAAGATGTTGTACACCTGAAACTAATGTATGTCAGTTATACCACAATAAAAATAAGGGATTATATTTCTTCTAAAAATACCTGCTGAGTTCCCATGTTCCCTTTACCAAGCTTCCCTCAAAGGTAATATTATATGTAAATAACCTTAATGCAGTTATCAACACCAGGAATTTGATAATTATATAATAATATTACCTAAATGACAGATATTATTTTGGTTTTTATCAGTTTTTGTGCATGCATTTTCATTTTGTTATTTTTGTGGTGTAGGGGAAGTGTGTCGCTCTTTTAACTTTATTACATGTGTAAATTTGTATAACCTCTGCCGCAACTACAGTGTAGGGCTATCCCATCACCTCCCACAAACACTCCATTGTGCTATCCTTTATAGCACGTTCCAAATCCCTGTGGCAACCACTATACTACAACTTATCATTTGATAATTTGAGATTAAGTGAAGCCACACACTATGTAACCATTTGAGATTGGCTTTTTTCCCCTCAGGGTAACACTCTTGAAAAGCCATCCATGTTGTTGTGTGTATCAGTAGGCTGTCCTTTTTTAGTGCTGTATAATATTCCGTGGTATGACTATCCAGCAACTTATCTATTTACATGGTGCAGGGCCTTTGGGTCATTTCCAGTTTTAGGGTATATACATTTATGTGTAGGTGTTTGTGGAAATATGTTTTCATCTCTGTACAGTATATACCCAGGAGTGGGGTTGCTCACTCATGTGAAGTATCTGTTTATAAAATACTACCAGTTTCCCGGGGTGGTGGCACCATTTTACAGTTCCACAAGCAATGAATGAGGGGCCCAGTTGCTCTGCCATCTCATGAGCACCTGGTAATGCCAGTATTTTGCTATTTTTAGCCATTCTAATAGGTCTGCAGCCATATCTCATTGGGGCTTTAATTTGCATATCGCTATTGCCCAGTGATGTTGAACATCTTTGCAATTGCCTATTTACCATGCTTATCTCTGGTGAAGTGTATATTCATGTACTTTACCCATTTTTAAATTGGATTGCTTAGTTTCTTACTGTTGAGTTTAGAGGGTTCTTTATATATTTTGCCTACAAGTCCTTGGTTGGATAAGTGATTTACAAATATTTCCTTCCAGTCTGTGTCTTGTCTTTTTGTTCTCTTAAGATGACCAGAAGTTTTTTGCTTTGATAAATTCTTATCAACTCTCTCTATTATGCGATCATGCTTTGGATGTCATATGTAAGAACTCTTTGCCTAACCCCTGATCATAAATGGAAATTTTTTATTTCTTCCTTTCTAAACCATTTCTTTTGCTTGTCCTGCTGCACAAACTAGAAATCCTTTGTTAGGTAAGAGTGGTGCAAGTGGACATACTTGCCTTGTTCTTGATCTTAGGGAGAAAGCATTCAGTCTGTCCCACTGAATATGATGCGAGCGATATAGGTTGTTTTCTAGATGCTTTTTATCATGTTGAGGAAGGTTCCTTCTGTTTCACTTTGCTGAAAGTTTTTAGCATGAATAGGTATTACATTTTATCAAAATTCTTGTTCTGCCTCAATCAATATGATCATGTGGATTTTCTTTTTATGACTGTGCATATGGCAGATTGCATTAATTCTTTTTCAATATTGAACCACTTTTATGCCCAGGAATAAATCCCAATTGGTCATGATATATAATTCCTTTTATACTAATATTTTGTTGAGAATTTTTTTGTCTATGATAGGGAGGGCTGAGGTTCAAATGCCGCTCTTCCTGTCTCTCCCGCTTCTGCGCCACCTAGAGGCCAGCCTGGCCATTGAGTGATATTTCTTATACTAAAATAGTTCAGTTCTCAAAGCATTTGCTGTGTTCCTTGTTGGTTTCATGCGTGGGCCAGTGCAGGGTGAGCCTGAGACGTCATAAAGGATCTTTTTCTCTAGCCCCATCTTCTCAGTGATCCTCTCCCTACTCTCTAGTTTGAGGGAGGAGGGAAGAGGAGAGATGCTGCCTGTGCTTACGTTTGCTTGGTGAAGGGTGTGGATAGTCCTGTAGAGTTCCGCTTCACCCCATCTGCAGCACTCAAGCAGGGGGTGGGGATGGACACCGTCTCTTCACTGGCACTTGCCCAGTGGTGGAAGGAGTGAGTCGATAGGGCTCCACTCCAAGACTCTTTGGTGGATGCAGCCACTGGGGAGAGGCAAACAAAGGGACACTGCCTGAATGGCTATGCTGGCGGCCAGTAAGAAGGGTACGACTTCTTTTGCCCCGTGTTAGTAGTGCAGATGGGTTAGCGGGTCCATCGCACCGGGCCTCCCACGCCTCAGTCCTCGGGATAGAGAAAGCAGACTTTTCCCGGGACTTTATTTGTTTATTCTTTTTCTGTACCTTTGGTGGTTCTGCGTTGCAGGCAGCTCTAGAAGCAGACTAAGATGTATTTGAGATAAAAATAACCCCCAGGGAACTCACTGTCAAGTCTTTCTTTTTCATTAGCACAACCATCTTCTTGATTCCACCTTTCAAAATATTCTAATAGTTGCTTTATACGTCCAGGGTTGCAGTGGCAATTATCAGGAAAAGTAAGGTGTCATGCATTTATTTCATCCTGACCAGGATCAGAAGCTATCATTTTATTTTTATTGCTTGTGAGATAAAATTTGTTTTTTGTATTTATTATTAATTTCTATTTCTTATTTGAATTCCTTTATATCTTTCGGTCCATTTCAAGTGTGATTTAAATGTTTCCATTATTTAATATGAATACTTTATATTACTTGTTTATAATTATCTTATTTGTTGTAAAAGAATTTATCTAGCTTTTGTCTTTTTTAATATTTTTATTACTTTTTACAAATGTATAGTTGTTCTTCTATAGCAATTTCTCCTTTGTATATTCTAACATCAGATAAGCAATCATATTTTTTCAGATTCATTTACTTTTTTCACACTTAAATTGTAGTCTACCTTGAATTTATTTTTATTCTATGTTGAGAAGTGATGTAACTTGACTTTTTTCTTCCAAATACTTAATTGTCTCAACATCCTTGTTTATTAAGTGATCTTTTTTCTACTAACAGTTATAATTATTGAATGAATAAGCCCTTTTTCCTTTAAAGAAGAATTTCTTCACCACCTACACCTTCAAGTCTAACAAACCCTCTCTTGGAATTTAAATAAGAGAATAAAATCTAACTTCTGTCATAAAAAGTGACACAAAAAGAATTTCCTTCTCTCCACTGTTCTACCCCTCCCTCATCAATCTACATCTAAAGGCATAAACAAGTACATGAGCCAGAGAAATAAGAAACATAATTTAAAAGGAGATAATTAAGTCTGGCTGTCCCATGATACTAATAAAGGAAGAAAATGCAGGAAGATAAAAGTTATTATAAAATCTGAAAAGGTAATTTAAACCACAGGCTTTCACTATAGTCTGCATTTTCCCCCCAGCTTTTGTCTTAAAAAATGTAAAACATTTGAATATTCATTGTCATCTTTGCAAAATGTGGAATTAAAATTGGTGTTTTGGGAAGAAGCATGTTTCCCAATTTGCAGATATTTCATATTTTTCTGTTTATTTCTTTGAATTATTCAAATAATTTTAATTGGCCATTTTAGTGGCTACATGAATTTAAAGACATCCATTTACCCCCTGCTCCAATTGTCCCTGCTTTTGTGCAGATGGGGAAAATATGTTCCAGATGCCAGTTTCCTCTTGCTGGAATGTGTGTGGCTCTCACAGTGGGGGAAGGGACCATGGTGAGAGGCAGGGCAGAGGAAAGACTGGGAAATGTTGGAGGTTCTTGATGAGTCAGTGGTGACCTTTGCAAATTTCCCCAATTTTGATGAATTATTCTTGAGCAAATTGGCCCGACCAACTTTTATATCTTGATACCGCTGGCCAGCTCACCTCCTGTACAGGTGGCACATTTCGCTGTAGAGACTTGGAGGTCATCCTCGTTCCCAAAGCGACCTCAAGTGACCTGTCAGTTACTGTCACTCTCCACAACTGGCTGGACTTGCTGTACAAGAATATGCCTAACAAGCCCCTCCGCCCCCAAAGTATAATGACATATTGCTATAAATGTCAATGATAAAATACAAATCATAAGCCCATTAAATAGAACTTTGCAAATTTGACATTGAAGATTCAAGAGTGGCCTGAACAGGGAGGAATTGAAATGAAAGTCCAAGAATCTTTTCTGACCCAAAAGGGAACTAACATTTTAAAGCTTGGTGGTCTCACATATTCTGTCATTTCACTGTCACCTTAGTCTGCAAAGTAGGCAGTATTTGCCCCATTTTGCAGGTGAGGGAAGACGAAACTGGGAGAGATGATGCCTCTAGCTCAAGATTGCAAAATTAGTAAATGTTAGGGATTAGCATTTAAACTCCAGATGTTGGACTCCAAAGTCTACCCTAACTGCCTTATGGCACTAAGGACAAAAGAGATGATTTTAGGGGAAATCTGGACACAGGATTAATTAATAATGAATCATGCAATGAAACAGCCCTTTTATATTCTCCTTGTGTATTCAGATGATGTCAAAAGAAAGCTTTGCATGGTATTATATATTTTTAGATCTTTTTAACATTTTATGTTCTCCATTATCAATATAGAAGAGAAAGACCTCAGTCTCAAACACTAGGCCAGCAAGAGTATCTAGTGAGAATTTAATACTTTTTTTCTTTTCATTATATGTGCTTTTATTTGTCTCTTTTATTATGGCACATGATAGATAATTTTCTATTGTGGTAGTGATATAAAGCTTCAGCTGTTTAGATGGATAGGCTTACAGTTTTAATGTGTCAATATCAAGAAAAATAATATCTAAATGTAAGCATTAGGAGTATATGAAAGACTAATATGTGGGAAGCACATACAATACTATAAATTCTTAGAACAATGTCAGTGCTTGAACGATGTGATGTATAATCCCGTCCCCTGGGCCCACAGCATTTATCCCACGTGTCATGGACCACCGAATTTGAGAAATGCCAACACCAGAATGTGGCAGCATTTTCCTTACGGGGTAAAGAAAAATTTATTGTTCACAGTTTTGAGGAATTTCTAACAATGGGCTATACTAGATGCACTGCTTAGAAAAATTATAGATTTTCCTCCTTTGAAAGCCCTCCTTTACTTCCAGGTAAGATCATTTTTACCTGTGGTTCTACATGGAACTTAAAATTTGACCTATGACAATGATTCTAACAGTGTCTTTCAGTATATTTTCTAAATTCTCTATGCTGAAGTTAATCTCAAGGGACACCTTCATTCCCAGAAGCATCTAATGCAAGGTTTTTCATTTTTTTCAACAAATGTTTATAGAGTACTTACTACATGCTAAACCTTGCACCCTTGGGATGTATCAGTGAACAAAGGAGATGAGAATTTATGGAGCTTGCCTTTGTGGAGCTGGTTAGGGAAGAGAGACAGTAAATAATATCTCTATATAAAATGAATACATACATAGAAAGAAAACAAAGTCTATAGAAAAATAAGTAAGTACATAAAGCCGGTGGGCAGGCAGGCGGGTGCTGGGATTCTATTAGTTTGGTCTGAACAGGCTTCATTGAGAAGACGGCATTTGAGCAAAGACTTGAAGGTGGGTAAGTAAGAGGGTAAAGGAACTACCATCACATTTCTACAGTACAGGGGTGCCCCTGACTAGCAACGGTGGAGGATGGGAAGAAGTGGAATGGTCACGGGTGAAGTCTTCAGAGGGAAATAGAGTAACAACAACCTATCTTATCTTTTCAGAGGATCCTGCTGTCAGCCGGTTTGAGAATAAGCTGTTGAGGAGCAGGATGAATGCAGGGAGACCACAGAGAAGGGCATCTGGGACTAGGGCGAGGTGGAGAAGAGTGGTCACATTCTGGATATCTTTGAAGGTAGATGAATTTCTTGGCGAACTGGATGTAGATGTGAAAGAACTTGTGGATGAGAGGGCAGCGTAGAATGCAGTCAGTACCTGGGAAGGAGTCCTGTAGCAAAGGCCTGTGTTTGGAGGAGGGTGTGGTCCTTGGGCAGCCAGGTTTAATGGCATTATCTAAGCTCCAAACACTTAGTTAATTAAAGAGAAAGATCTATAAAATACTTGGTTTTTGCCGGTATAGCCAAGTAAATCTAAATGGTGACCACCACCACTTCTTGCCATAATCTCCCCTCATGTCGACTTTTGGAGGTGTGTCACACGCTTGTGCGTGCACGTAGGATCTTGCTAATTTCTACCTCTAAAAACTGCCACCCAGCGGCTTGATTGAAATGCAACCCCACATTCTGCTGTAAACATGCCTGATGGCAGTGATGTGTATAAGGTATTTCAACAGCAAAGGACACATAAATCCAACCACTTTCTCCCCGTCCTCTTGTGAAGGGGTGTCACTTCTGATTGATTCCAGCTCGGAATCCACAACATTTGTCAAGCAGTGTTCCACTGGGCTGTGCACTCCTTAATTTGTTGTTGTTTAGAGTGCTGTTACAGTATCGTTTCACAGGATGGCGTAGTTAATGTTCTGGACGTCTTTTCTTGTATTTGCTGCCTCATCAGCTCCATCTTGGATTTAAATGTTAATTCCTGGCCTTTATAACTTTCATCTTGTGCTGGTAAGGTGTGCTAAGAGGCAGAAACTAAACTGTACCAGTGAAATGTAAGTTTGGTGGACTTAATGGCACACATTTCATTTGACAGATATTTACTAACCACTGTCAAAGTGCCAGGCACTGGGATTATAATGATGGAAAGATACTGTCCCTACCTCAGGGTACAGTATTCCAGATGAATGAGGATAAAACCTAGTCCAAAGCAGTGATTTTCAAGCTGTGTGCCATGGCAGGCACACTGATATGCCACAGGAATTTTTTAATCATGCAACACCTAACTATTTAGTCAGGAGCACTGACCTCTTTTCTCTTAGAGTATCAAATACAATGAATACAGCCAGCAAACAATAGCCGTCCAGTGTGAGTGAATCAAAATCATACCTATTTTCTTTGTCAGATCAGCAAAAAACACATTTTATGGTCTGCTGCAGAATTTTAGTAATTACTTTATGTGTGCCATGAGATAAAAATGTTGAAAATAACCGTCTTAATCAAATGACTTTGATCATAGATGAGAGAGGAAGAGATGGATTCCAAAACTGTATCATCCATGTACATAAATAACAAAGACATTTGTATAAGTTCTCAGGAAAGAAAACAACTTCACAAGTAACATACTACTTATCAAACTTTTCAGCAAGAAGCATTTAAATATGTGATCCAGATCACCAAGAGATTAGTCAAAACGAGTTCAAGAATAAAATGTGTGAACTCAACAATTCCCCTCCTTCATATTCATCCAAGACAAAAATATATCCACACAAAGACTTATATAAGAATGTTCATGGGATCTTTATTTTTCATAGCCCAAACTTGGAAACAATTACTTGGAAACAATCCAAATGAATGAATAAACAAATTGTGGTGTATTTATATAATGTAACAAACTACAGATGCATACAATAATATGACTAAATCTCATACACATTTTTTTGACTAAATGAAGCCAAATATAAAAAAAATACATACTGTATGATTCCACTTACATGAACCCAAACTAAGCAAATCTAAGTTAGGATGATAGAAGTCAGTACAGGGAGAAGTTTTCTTGGATTAGAGAAATGTTCTATATCTTGATTATGGTATTGGTTAAATTAGTATATATATTTGACAAAACTCATTGAACTGTATTCTTAAAATCTGCACATTTTATTGCTGGGAAATTATATCTCATTAAAAATTATTGAGCTAGAACTGAGGCTCCAGCAATCATAAAATTTCACAAGGAAATTTGGGATCTGAGCAATGCGGTGTTTTATTGGCTTGTCCTGGACTTGTAGGGGTGCTACCACCATATATATGACTTTCTACGTTGGGTATTTTTAATTGTTATTTCTACCTCATTTTCCCTCATTTGAAATAAACTCATTAGTTTTTAATTCATCTTGATCAAATGCATAATATGTGTCACAAAGTAGTGTTTTGGAATCTGCCATGTCCTAAGGAGACTATACAAGGTACCAGTGATGGCAAGTAGCTCCTGTGAGGTGCGTTCTCCAACTCCTCTGTGCTTCTTCCCTGCCTCACCTGGATGAACTCCATGTTTAATCCTTTTGTTCAATCTTATTCACTTCCCAGGTGCTTCTATTACAAATCAAACTGGAAGAGCCAACATCTTCCTACATTTCAGTTTCAACTCAGTACACTTCCTTATGATATAATAAAATTAGACTAAATGCTAAAATTAAATACTCTAAAATTGACAATATTATGGTAAGAACATGAGAATTTACCAGTGATTTGATTCCCTCTATTTTGCTTTTATTTTTTTTTGGCATTTATGGCAAGAAAATTTTTTTTTGCATTTGTGATTTGTGTTTAAATCATAAAATGTTTTCTGTCTTGCTGCCCTGCCAGTTGTATCCTATTTGTCCATTGCTGCTATTTTCTGCCATTTTAGACGAAATTAATTTAGAGGCTGCTACTGTAGATGAGCCCATGAGACTGTCACAGTGGCCATGGGTTACTCAGACTACTTGGTTTATTGTATCTTGTTTCACCCTGGAGTATATGCACATTAAAGTAATGTGTACGGTGAAGCAGGTTTCCAATGCTGGCCAAGCTCAGGAACTTCGGAATTGTTTTTACAGTGCAGTATGATTCCTTCCTAGAATATATTTTAGGTGATTGAATGTGTCGTTGGACATAGAAGCATTTGGGAACCAGGCTGACCAGGCTTGATGGTTTTTCCTAAAGTCACCCTGAGGCAATTTCTTTTCTTCTCCCAAGTACATATCTCTGACACTAATGTTTTAGATGCATCTTTTTTGAAAATTCTGTAAGAGAATTCTGCCGAGTAATTCAAATTCTTCCTTTTTAAAGTGAAATATAACATATGTTATAACTTCAAAGTACATGAAACAATCATCAAAAAATAGTGAGGATCAAGAATTAACAACTCTAGCCCTGGCTGGTGTGGCTCAGTGGATTGAGCGTGGGCTGCAAACCAAATGGTCACTGGTTCGATTCCCAGTCAGGGCACATGCCTGGGTTGCAGGCCAGGTCCCCAGTGGGGGCCGTGTGAGAGGCAACCACACATAGATCTTTCTCTCCTTCTTTTTCTCTCTCCTATTCCTCTGTTTAAAGATAAATAAATAAAATATTAAAAAAAACAAAGAATTAACAACTCAGGCTGTTTGTGGAGACTCAGAGTTCTTGGGTTTTGGTGACTGACAAAAGAACACCCAGAATTCCTGATGTGACAGAGTATGCAGCACATCTCCGTGATTACATTTGCAGGATAGAAATGGCTGTTAAGAGCTCATTGAGCCCTGGATGTGTAGCTTAGTTGGTTAGAGTGTTGTCCTGATAACACGGAGGTCGCAGGTCCATCCCCAGTCAGGGCACATACAAGAATCAACCAATGTTATACCAATAATGAGCTATCAGAAAGAGAAACTAAGAAAACAGTTCCATTTACTATTGCAACAAAAAAATTAAGATACCTAGGAATAAATTTTTCCAAGGATATAAAAGACTTATACTCTAAAAACTATAGGTCACTGAAGAAAGAAATTGAGGAAGATAGAAATAAATGGAAGCATAATCCATGTTCACAGGCTGGAAGACTTATCATCATTAAAATGGCCATTTTACCCAAAGCAATTTATACATTTAATGCAATTCCTATTAAAATACCAATAGCATACTTCAGAGAATTAGAACAAATACTCCAACAATTTATATGAAACCAAAAAAGACCCTGAAAAGCCTCAGCAGTCTTGTGAAAGAAGAACAAAGCTGGAGGTTTCACAACTCCTGATGTCAAACGATGCTACAAGGCCACTGTAATAAAAACAGCCTGGTACTGGCACAAGGCAGATGTATAGGTCAGTGGAACAGGACAGAGAGCCCTGGGATAAACCCACACCGGTATGAGCAATTGACATTTGACAAAGGTGACAAGAGCATATAATGGAGCAAAGACAGTCTCTTCAATAAATGGTGTTGGGAAAACTGGACTGGTACATGAAAAAAAAAATGAAACTAGACCACCAACTTACACTGTTCATGAAAATAAACTCAGAATGGTTAGAAGACTTCAATATAAGTTGTAAAACCATAAAAATCCTAGAAAAACACATAGGGAGTACAATCTTAGATAATCAATGTGGAAATATTTTTGATGATGTGTCTCTAAAGGAAACAAAGCAGAAAATAAACAAATGGGACTACATCAAATTAAAGAGCTTCTGCACGGCTGAAGAAACCATCAGCAAGACGAATAGGGAACCCACTGTACGGGGGAACATTCTAGCCAATTATACATCTGACAGGGGTTTAGTTTCCAAAATATACAAAGAACTAATACAACTCAATGCCAGAAAGCAAACAACCCAATTAAGTAATGGGCAAAAGACCTGAATAGACACTTTTCCAAAGAGGATATAGAGAGTACTGGTAGACATGTGAAAAAATGCTGAATATCACTAATTATCAGAGAAATGCAAATTAAAACCTCAACGAGATATCACCTTACACCTGTCAGAATGGCTACCATCAGTAAATCAACAAATAACAAGTGTTGGCGAGGCTGTGGAGAAAAAGGAACCCTAGTGCACTGTTGGTGGGAATGCAGTCTGGGGCAGCCACAGTGGAAAACAATATGGACTATCCTTACAAAATTAAACATGGGCTCTGGCTGGTGTGGCTCACTGGATTGAGCACCAGCCTGCAAAACAAAGGGTCGCTGGTTTAATTCCCAGTCAGGGACATGCCTGGGTTGCAGGCCAGGACCCCAGTAGGGGACTCGTGAGAGGCAACCACACATTGATATTTCTCTCCCTCTCTTTCTCCCTCTCTTCCCCTCTCCCTAAAAATAAGTAAATAAAATCTTTAAAAAATTAAAAAATGGAACTCCCTGTTGACCTGGTGATTCCACTTCTGGGAATATACCCCAAGGATTCTAAAACACCAATACAAACAAATATATGCACCCCTATGTTTATAGCAACACTATTTACAATAGTCATGATTTGGAAACAGCCTAAGTGCCCATCAGCAAATGAGTGGATAAAAAAGCTGTGGTATGTTTCTATAATGGAATACTATGCAGCAGTGAAAAAGAAGAAATGCTAACATTTTGCAACAGTACGTATGGACCTGGAGAAAATTATGCTAAGTGAATTAAGCCAATCAGTGGAAGAAAAATAACACATGATCTCACTTACATGTGGAATATAATGAACACAATAAACCAACAAACTAAATAATAACATAAGCTTAGATACATAAAACAGACTGACAGCTACTGGAAGGGAGTGGGGGAATGGGTGGAAGACGGTGAAGGGATTAACCAAAGAACGTTTATGCACAACCCATGGACAGGGATGACAATATGGGAATGGGCTTGGGGTGGGGAGGAAGTGGGGCTGGATTGAGGTGGGGAAAGGGAGAAAAAGTAGGAACAACTGTTAACAGCATAAACAACAAAAAATAAAACTAAAAAAAAAGATTGCTACTATTTCTTTCATTAGCATTTTCTAGAATTCAACAGTGAAGCCATCTGCACCTGAAGATTTGTTTGTGGGAAGATTATTAATCTAAAAATTTAATATATTTAATAAATATTATTTATTTCTTCTTGTAAAAAAAAAAGAATCAACCAATCAAAGTACAAACAAGTAGATCAACAAATTGATGTCTGTCTGTCTCTCTCTCTGAAACCAATTTTAAAAAAGGGCTCGATGGAGTGCCCTGTTGAATGAAAACAATGTTGGTTTAAGGAAGGGTGTTAGCTTAAAGAGCAAGTGACATAAATTTCTTCATTTACTTCATATTCCTCAATTCAAAATGACTCAGTGCAAGGGAACTCATCTCAAGAAGAGCTAGAGAGAGCCAAGGACATAGGAATCCCAAAGCTGGATGGGACTTTTCCCTGAGAAAGCATCTTTTTTCTTCCCAGACACATCTTGCTTTTTCCTTTGATTCTGTCCCTTACGGTGTAAGAGAATGCATGAGAAGCAGCCTTCGTAAAGCTCTGCAGTGGGGAGGTAGCTCAGTATGGTAGAAGTCACTGAGCAGAGTTGGGAGAACAGGGCTAGTCCTGCATGCCCTTAGGAAGATACATCTTTGTCTCCTCCGCCCACTCTGTCTTTCTGTGACTCCAGCTCGAACCATTCTCAGTTATGAAATTGCCCTGAAACCTTCTCTGTTTCAGCCGCCCAGCTCTTGTCATTGGTATGGTTTGTATCCTTTAATCATTTGTGTTCGTTTTAACCAAACGATCCCCAGACTCTCTAACCTCCCTTAGACCCATGCAGAGACAGACAAATACACTTGTTGGTCGTCTGTTATAAGCCAAACACTCCGTGCACACAAGGACACACACAGTTCATTCATCCTCATTCACAACCGTGTGAAATGGGTATTTTTCCCCATTTTGGGGGGTTAGGAGAGAATGGACATTTATAGGAATTAAGCAATTTACCCCGGATATAGCTTGTGTAACTCAGGATTGGACTCCAGAGCCTATGATCTCCCCCTTTGTCTTGTTCCAGCTCCCTAAAATATTCACTAATTTTATTTATTTATGCACATCCAGGACTTATACTGAGAACCCACTTTCTGCTTATCTCTGTACTGGGGATTTGGAATGTCTATAAAATATTAATTCAGGCATTCTTTTTTCCCTTTAGGAATGAACATAGTCCAACGGAGATACCACCAAAGCTTTTTTTTAAATGTTAAACATCAGATTATATTATCTTTAAAGATTTTTTTTTTATTTATTTTTAGAGAGAGGAGAAGGGAGGGAGAAAGAGAGGGAGAGAAACAGCAATGTATGGTTGCCTCTCACATGGCCCTCACTGGGGACCTGGCCCGCAACCCAGGCATGTGCCCTGACTGAGAATCGAACCGGGACCCTCTGGTTCCCAGCCCGCGCTCAATCCACTGAGCTACACCATCCAGGGCAGATTATATTATCTTTAATTTAAAACCTAAAATATAAGACACCACATAAAATGTAAAATGAAAAAAAAAAACAAAAGCAAAGCAAAAGCAAACAAGAGTAGGGTGAGGGGAGCGTTTTGGTGGGGGAAGAGACTGTAGGCATGGCTCCTGACGTGATGCTGAGGGGCGTTCGGGGTCAGTCCGCCCTGAGGTGCAGTCCCAGGTCTGCAGGTGCAGGTGCAGGTGGTGGGTCCACCTTCAGAGCTACAGGGTCCTGTGCCAGCTTCCGGCCTGTTGCAGGTGCAGGGGATGTTTCTCTTTGCAGAGGTGCTGGGTCCTGTTCCAGCAGGAGCCTAATACGGGTGCACCTGTAGAGTTGTCTGCTTTTATCACAAGCTTCTCTGGGCCCCTTTAATTTTTCTTTTGATTATTTCTGGGTTTACACTCTACCCATCCAAGACCTGGGGCACAGGGTCTGGGCTCTGAGTAATGCTTTGGTTATCGGCATGCTGAAAACAAATGGCCTGTGTCTTTGAGTCTGCCACTGGAGGCTAAGCAATATCGCATGAGTTGACTGAGAGGTCATGTGCGCTGTAGCCTTCATGAAGTCCAGGCACCTTGGCTGGGCCTCTTTCTGGTGACCTGAATTATAGTCATCATCCTGGGGAAGGATTTTATCGAAAACTCCCAACCTCAACCTTCACAGAGCGGATATATTCTTGCTTGCCTTGAACTTTTTGCTAATACCCAAATTACTATAGTCAAGGCAGATTAGAACGTGACCAAGAGGCAGCTGGCATTGGTGGGAAAAGAGTGACTTCTTGTATATTTCTTCATTCTCACATTCTTCTTGGGACAAAGCTCTACCTTAGAAATGACTACTCATGAAAGTTACCACTTTCTCCTTTGTGGTAAGCCTCAAAACAGTGGAAATGGTTTTGCCAAATTTTAGCTGCCATTTCTGAGGATGCTGCAAGAATCGTGTATGTGGTTCCTATTTCTCACTATTAATTACATTTGGAATAATTCATTACTGGGGCACCAGAAGCTGCTAGGGAATCTCAGGACAGGCCCTTGGCGGCTCCCTGAGCTCTGAGGTCCCTCAGTGTGTCCTGCTTCAGAAAAGGTCAGGGGACTCATGGCCATTCTCTTGGTGGCAGAAGTTCAGGGCTCGTGTTTCCTGAGATGCAGATGAGAGATCCCACTTGAGCGCTGCTATGAAGAATTTTCAAGAATATCAGACCTGTTTTAGTTCTTGCTCCCTGCTTTGTCCATGGCAGGCCCTAACCGAAGATGCTCATCAAATCCTAGGTACGCAGAAACAAGAGGACGGACACTCGCCTCCTGCTCTAGTTTATCTTTTTCTCTGGGTCTGCCTCAGAGGAGAAGGAAGCAGAAACAATAAATAACTGGAAAAAGTCTTTCCCCCCAGAGGATACTATGCTTAGTCTGCCTTATACAACTTGCTGGGCATTTTTTTTCCCCTGTGAGAAAAATGTACACAGGCTTATTTACTTAAGTATGCATAAAACTGAGACCGAGAGACAGTGAAAGACCTGCGCAGACCCCTGACTGACATTAATCTGAGCAGTTCTACCCTCTTTCCCACCATATCCAACCAAAGGATAAGGCCAGGCACCACGTCATGTCACATTTTCGTGAAAGTCTCTGGTATCCAATGAAGACTTGAACTCCATCCTTCGATGGTATACTCAAGAGTGCTCCAGTATGCTGCCTTTTAAAAGATGAGTAGTTGTATTTAAAAAAAAACAAAAACTTTGAGTCATGCATTTCTTTCTAAGTCACATCCCTCTTTATTATTGGGTAACAAGAAAGGTATCAGTAAGTCTGATCTGAATAACTGGGTTTGATTTCACAGAATCGCGGAGTCGCAGTGTTAGATGGGGCCTTTTCCACAGCTCATTTGATTTAAATGGCTTATCCAACTAGTTAGCTGTGGAAGTCAGGGTTTCTGTCTTCTACATCAATCTTTAGTTCTCTGAGGGTTTAGCGTGTGAGAGATTCTTAGTGTTAGAGTCTGGCCTCTGGACTCCGCGTAAGGAAACAGGCCCTCACTCATTCATTCAACAAGAACTCGCCATGTATGTCTTCCGTGCTAGGTGGTAAAAGGGCTCCAGAGATTCACGAAATAGTTCTGCAGCCGGATCTTACAGTCCAGTTCCCAGCTGCGGTGTGCACACCAGCACGTCCCGTCCTTTTTCATTTCAGTAAATGAACGGCGGATGTATCGGCTTGCTACACTTTGTATCAGACCAGAAACAAAGTACAGTTTTGCTGTACAGTCTTGTGTAAACCCCTCAACATGTGCTTATCTTTAAATATTTTGCACTGTGACTGATGAAGTCAGCTTGGCCTTCGTGCCTACCCTTTGAGGAGGGTGTGACGGCAACATGATTTTACAACTCCAGTTATTTTTGCATTCATTAGAAAGGGCCTAAGCGATGCTTTGAAGCGTCTCCGTTATTTGCTTTCAGGAAGGTATCTAATTGCTCTGTGCTCAGTGAAAATGAAAGTCTTGACCCTGTCTATATTCAGAACACATGGCACATTTTAATCTCAGCGGCTCATGGCGGTAGTGTTTGTATGGGTGTGCCAGTCTCCAAGAGGCGGATTTCTGAACACTGGTGCCATCCAGCTCGTGGCTTGTTGGCAGTGCCATAGTGGAAAGCTCAGGAGTGTTGAATTTACGTCAAATACAGCTCCACCAGCGACAGGGTACAGGATCTTCGGCAAGCTACTGACGTCACCAAATGTCCGTTCAGTGAAAATAACGCAGCCTCTTGCAGCATCGCTGTAAGGAAGCACAGTGCTTGACACATAGTAGGTTTTCAGTATGTGGTAGTTTCCTTCCTCTTTTCCCTGTATTATATTAAAAAAAAAAAGATGTGTGATGTGTGAGTTGCCACTTATTTCTGTGTCCTTGCCGAGAAATGGGGAAATTATTTTGGAACAAGTTGAAGTATGTGGAACAGGAGCGTTTCCCAAATGGTCTCTTAAGTAGATGGAGTTTTCTGGGACTGCCGGAGTGAGGCAATGACCTGGATATATGTTGCATCTGTGCAGGCAAGGGTCCCACGGACTCTGTGACATTGCTTCTAGGAAGACATTTGGTTCTCTGTGCAGATGGAAAGGCCAGCCAAGCCCAAGGCACACAAGGACGTCACCTTGACGGCTGAACAGCAACCCATGGCCAGGCTCTCCCACCTTGTTAAATTAGTAAAGTCAGAATTATGTGGGAATATGGGAGTAAGATGGATGTTTAAGGAAAAGAGGTATAAATTGATTTTTAAATCCTTGTGAATTTATCCCATTGGAAAGTGATCCGTTGTGCTAAGACTGAAGTCACAGTGGTTGGCCTGTGCTGGTCTAAGCATCAGAACAACCAGCAGAAGGAGACATAATCATTCTCTGTGAGATTTCTTGATAAAGAGCCAAATTCCAAATCCTATGGCAGGACTCTGGTAGGACTCCTACAGAGGTGACCTGACTGGAGCTTAAAAATCTAAGTAGCTTACTTCAGAATCTGAAAAAAAAAATTTATTTCTTGTAGTTTCCCAGTGCATCAGTTGAGTTTTATTTTGGTTTGTAAATCTAGTTTCTCAGAATTTACAGAATTTAGGAATTTATTAGCTTCCTGTACCCTGGTTATTAGGCATACATGTAAAATAGCAGTTTCCTAGATTATTCAAATATTTACTAAGTCCTTACTTTCTGGAAATGTTCTTTTGAAATGCACTTCTGTTGGTCATGAGGGAAGAGGCAATTCCTTGAGGACATACTCAGGGCTGATTTATCCATTTCTTTTTTAATTTTCCAAAGGAGTCTATCAAATATAAATGGGTATAAGAACCCCTGGAGAGACCCAGGGATCTGGGAAGCAGGATCCTGCAAGGATTTGGACAACATAAGAATGTAAAGAATAAGTTGACTTGATTTGTGGGCATAAGACTGAGTGGGCAACCTGCAGTAATAAGTGTGGGAATCTGCAGTGCAGTGCCCAGCTACATTCCCTTTTGAAATACACTCCGGCTTCCCTTTGTGAAATGAAATCTCCCCCAGTTTGTGTAGTCTTGGTGGTTGAAAAATTTCATGTGCCTCCAAGCAATGGAATCCTGCCCTCTCGGCCCTCTCCCCAGTACAGCCTAGGACAGCCAAGATGATTTCTCTCCAGGCCTGCATCTTCAGTGCGTGACCAAGGCTGGAAGGGGTCTTTGGGAGTCATTTGTCACAGTGGCTACACTAGTGGGGTGGACAGCATTTGTCCAGTCTTCTTGCAATGAGGAGGCCCCTGGCTTCTTGGTTTTCATCCCCCAGTCCCAGGGTTGTGTAAGTCCTGCCAGTTCCCATCCCCAGTTCACCAATCTTTCACTGAGTCCCTAAATTCCTAATATTCTCCAACAAATGCTCTTCTGTGTAAGTTGGCCAACGCTGGTCTCTATTGCTTGCAACTGAGAAACCGTAACTGCCCTAGACTTTATTCTAAATTCATCTCAAAGTACATTACACCGCATCAACTAATATGCTGGATTATCAGTGGAGCATTTCTCAAGCTGAAAGGGACTCTGGAGGTCCTGTAATCCAACCACATTCTTTTTCTGCTGTTCTTAAGTGGGTGGGCTGGGGAGGGGACCTGGGTTGATTACAGTTTAAAATGTGGGAACATTGTGGCATAAAGGTTACGTGAGTTGGCAAGATACATGAGTCACCTTTCTCAGCAAATGGGAAGAAAGGGAACACAGCTCCCTCGACACCCCTATTGTTCAGTTGCCGATGGGTTGAGCTGATGTTGGACAGGCACAGCAATGGTGTGGCAAGAAGTGCCATTAAAAACCCAAGAGAGTGTCCTTTCACTTTCAATTGCTGTCGGAAGTATTTCCTGCTACTCTCTGCACTTGTTTCCTCAACTGTAAAATGAACCGTCACTTGTAGAACTATTGAGAGGTTTACATGAGATGAGCGTGAGTGGTTGGAGCCCCAGATCGCAGAACCTAATGAAGTACTAAAAGTTAGTTTTAAGAATACACTGTTAGGATGTTGATCATAATGAATTTTTTTCTGGACACCAGAGTCTCTCTACTAGTAAGAGATGCTTGTAAGGATTATATGTGCAAAGGAAAAGCAAACATTACTTGCACGGTGTGGGTGGGATAGAGACGGGGCACCCAGATCGCCTTTCAAAGGGTTTGCTGCCCAGCTGCTGAGAAGGCTGTCAGCACAGTCAGGAGCTGGCTCCGCTTTCCCAAGGTCATGTCCATCCCTGAGTAGTCCCTATCTATTGACTGACAGATGGAGGTGGGACAGACGTCCTGGCCCTGTCAGATAGCTCTGTCAGGCCAAATTAGCTCTAGAACTTTCCACGAGGTCAACCAAGTCTGCTTGTGGGCCTTTATCACAACATAACATCTTTTTCTGCCAGATCCTGCTTCCTTCCCTTCCCTTCCCCAAATGTCACCCACAAGGGCTTCCCTAATGAATGTCCCGAACACTAAACGCAAACACGGCTTCCAGGGGAAGCTAGTCTACAGTCCCCTGTGTTGGGCATTTTACACTGAATTCTTTTGAAGAACCTTATGAAATATCTATTATTTATTTCATTATAACAAATGAAGGAACTGAAGTTCGACGAAGTAAGCAATTTATCTAAGGAAGCACATTATGTGATAAAGCTGGGATTCAAACCAGTTCAGTTTCCCAAAGACTGTGCTTAGAGAAATTATTAGTGTATTGCTTCTTGGCCTGAAAGAACCATTTCCTCTCCCAGCCTGAGCAGCTGGGCTCAGTGCTCCGGGCAAGGCCAGTCATTCCGTCTGCACAACTGTCGAGGTGGCCCGGATGAGATCCCCCTTTCCTTTTGCCTGTATTCATCAGCATCCTTCTTTACTCCCTGAGTTAATGCCTATTGTTTCAGCCTAAAAATAGCAAGTGTCAGCTTTTACACGTTTTCCAAATTTTAATATAATCATTTAAAAATAGGCTCTAAAATTTTGTTTTCTCTCTAGTGGCAACCACGGTTGCTATGGAGTTCAAGTAATAGATTGTGATGTTTAACACTGAATTAATTACTACTTCTCACTCCCAGGGAACATCTAATTATACATATTCATGCCAAGCAGGATTTGGTTTTCTTAAAGTGAGGTGTGTGTGTGCGTGTGTGTGTGTGTGTGTGTGTGTGTGTATCCTTTTACTATACAAGGAACATGAGAGAGGGTCTCGGTTTGTGGTTCTCTAGAAGACTTCTTTTCCCTCATTCTCATTCTAGATCTGGCCTATATTGAGATCACATATCTCTCTTACACACCCAAGTGGCTTTTCCTGCATGCTAATGGCAGCCTTTTTCTTTTGTTTGAACCATCATGACGGGGTAAAGAATGAAGATTTCCCCTCATTTCTTCTTTCGATCTTGTTCTCTTGGTCACACGTATCACGAGATAGTGAGGTATTATTGGAAACAGTGCATCTTTTGGATTCAGCTATACCTGAGTCTGAATCCTAGTTTTGCTACTTAATTGACTTGGAACAAGTCATATCAGGACTGAACCTCAATGATGTATTATAGAATTGTATATCTAAAACCTATATAATTTTATTAACCAATGTCACGCCACTAAATTCAATAAAAAATAAACTACAAACGAAAATACTAAAATAAAATACAATAAAAATTGGGATGATTTTATCTACCCCATGGAGCTGTTGCAAAGATTAAATTAGGTTTAAAGAAACTTAGCCCTGTGCTTTTCAAACTTTAATGTACAAAATGGAGATCTTGTTAAAATGCAGATTCTGATTCAGACAACAAAGTTAGGCATCAAGCCCCAGGTTCTGCATGCTAATGGGCTCCCATTGATGCCTATGCTGCTGGCCCATGGACCACACTTTGAATAGTAAGATTGTAGATGATGCTAGACATACAGTATGAGGCCAATGCATTTGTAACTGTTAATATTCATATGAGCCCTTAATTAGTTCTCCTACACCTTTTGCACTGAAGAGCGCAAAATCCGCACCCAGTCGCCCGTTGGAGAAACTGTGGCGTGGGCAAGCAGATCATGCAGCGTCAGCAAGATGCACCCACTGGGTGTCTTTGCCGCTTATCGCAGCCTCGCCCTTGTGAAGCTTCTATTTTCCTCTATGTGGGCTGTCGCAACCCCCACCGCTACTCATGGGAGTTACCCGAGCATGTGTTGAGCAAAGAATATAAATCCTGTGGTGTTTTTATAGACTCAACTAATACAGCAATTTTGTGTTTTACTAAAAAGAGACCAGTGTTCTGACACGGACAGTAAAGCAACGAGAAATTCACTCCTTTTGAGTGACTCGTCAGATGACTATTTTTTTTTTTTATTGAATCTAGGTGCTCATTTGAAAATGCACTTGTGGCTCAAAAAACTTGGGAGACCTAAATGGCTGAAATAGTGCAAAACAACATGGTGCATTTTGAGATTAGAATGCGGCCCCTTGCTGAAAAGATCTTGGGATTCTTACAAAACAGGAGCTGGCAACCTTTCAGATGGGGGTAGGCGGTGTTTCTTTTATTTATACTCTTCATTTAGGGGTGGTGGTAAAATGCCTGTTCTCTGAGAAGGCTGGGAAGGGACTTTCCTGCGTTCTTTCATCAGTGGCTCAAGGGAGTCCTCCTCCCGTTAATCTGCCATCAGCATCAGGATCAGCAGCGCAATTCCATGTCTCCCAGGCTTCCTGGCCTCCTGGAACTTCTGTGTTCTTCTAGCCTGCCCTTTTCTTAATAAATCATTTGCCCCTGGCTGTCCTTTGCTGCTCCATCTTTTTGGATCTTGGGCCAAGACTAATATATTCCTGCCACTTTTTCCTCCACCGATGACCTTGCTGACCCTGGGCTCTCCTTCCGTGCCACCACATGACATGGTAGAATAACAATAATAATCTAAGTGGCCACCTAGACCCACCATGGTTTGATCCCTTTCGAACCTCTCTGACCTCCTGTCCTGCGCACTTGAATATACCAGGTTCGTTCCTACATCCGGGCCTGAGGTGTGGCTGTCCCCTGTGCATGGAACTCTTGACCCCCAGAGAGCAGCTCAGTTAACTCCCTACTTTCTTTCAAGTGTTAACTAACCTTCTCCATGAAGGCTTGCCCCAGATGACTCCTTTAATACTATAAACTGCAAATCATGGCCACCCCACCCCCACATTCCTGGTCCCCCACTCTGCTTCCCTTTTCCTTCTTGTTTTCCACAGAGTTCGTAACCCTCTGTCCCAACGCGGCAAACTACCGTTGCCATAGAAATCTCTCCTCATACCCTCCCCACATGACTGATTCGGACTGAAAATTCTCTTTCCTCTCATATTAGGTAAATGAACATCTTCAGAAATGGCAGAAATGTTTTTTTCCTAAAGAAAAGTTACGGCTGTTAATGTCTCTTGATTTTGGTGGTGGCTACACAGGTGTGTACGTTTGTCAAAACTCATCAAGTGTGCACTTTAAATGGGTGCCGTGTACTGTATGTACATTGCACCTCAGTGAAGTTGTTTTTTTAGAAGAGAATGTAAGTGTTCATCCCGGGGCGTGGGGTGCGTATGAGGTAGGCTGAAATTACAGAGTAGAGACGGTAGTTGGCATTTAGGAACATCGATTTCTTCCTCAAAAATAGTGTGGACAAAGAAGTCAGTACTCATTTATATCCCGTGAATCACTTGCTCTGGCTTTGAATGGCTGGAACAAAGGTCTCGGTGTTCACATTGGCATTCCCGTTGCTGGCTCTTCTCTTACTTGCTGGGTTTCTCTTGGAAGTCCAAAGATTAGAAATTTCTGAATTAGTTTGATTTTATGTGATTCTGCATGTTTTTCTAACAACATGCAATTTTCATCAAAAAAATAAAACAAATAAGCAAAACCCCTCATCTTTTTGTTGAAAAACAAGCTAGCAAAAAGGAAATGATTGGACTGTTCTTGTGTTAGTACAGGGAACGGCTAACAAGAAATCAGCTAAGCAAACTCCCCAAATGCACATATGTGGGTATCTAAAGGTGCCCCCTCCTCCCACCTTTCGATTTTAAACTTTTTTTAAATTACTTTATTGTTCAATTACAGTTGTCTGCATCCTCTCCCCTCCCCTCCTCCCACCCCCTCCAAACCTCCCTCCCTCCCCTTCTTCCACCCTCCCCCTTGGTTCTGTCCATGTGTCCTCTACAGTGGTTCCTGAAAACTTTTTGAAATGAGGCAGGAAAGGGAAGGCCTACATCTAGCTTCGGCCACACCCACCCTGACGGCATGGAAGGTTTGAGAAAACCTGCCACCTGACTGACTATCAGTGTTCGTGTTAGATGTATTAAAACCTATGGTCCCAGACTTTGAAAGCGTTAAAATGCTTCTACATGCATTTTACTTAATGTCATTACAGTGGACAAGACTCCCCCTTCCCCAGACTTACTCCAAGTATTATATATAGGGAGGTTCTGGAACCTTCCCCATACTGGAATAGAGGGAGGGTTCATTGTCAAGTGCTACTTAGTTTACTTGAACGTGTGGTGCTCTCCACTCTCAGAGATGTTGTCAGGGGCTGTATCTGCTTCTCTCCTGCCTCCTGCAGTTGGAACCCGGCTAGCAGTCGCGAATCTCTAGCATGACTGCGGGAGGTGGGGTTTTCCACAGGTGCTTCATCCCAGGACGCCTCCCGTTCTCATCCCGTTCTTATCCATCAGGATTTCCCCACTGTGGTCTTAAGTAAAAAGTATTCAATGATGCCCCTGGTCCTGCCATTTTACTTAGGCTGTTACCAATTTGTCCAGTTTCCTGATACCAGAGCCTATTTTCTCCTATCTCTCTTTAGAATGTCTAGTGATGCTTTCTGAGTTTCATGCTGAATAATTCTCCCTTCAGATCCTTTACATCCTATGGATATTTTTAGATTGCTGCCATGTCCACTTCTACCACCCACTGTTGCTCCCTACTGTGTCTGCTCAGCTAAACTATACATATTTAATTCTTCTAATCCTTCTATATCCACCAGAGCCTCCAGCCTCTTAAAATCGCGTTGCTTGTCTTTAGACTTCCTCCTGATTGTTGGTGCCCTGTGACCCTGCGGACGGTCTGAGATGATATTTAAAGGCACTGCTAGGTTGTATCTCAGTATCTCATGTCTCTGCTAAAAATAAACAATGCCGAATGAAGGGATTCTGGTGGTGGTCATTAAGGATGTTTGTCAAGCATTTTCAGTTCTCTGTCTTCTGAAAACAGTAGGATTGTACTTCCTGGGCTCTTACAATTGGCAGAGACTTGTGACTAATTCCATCAAGTGAATTAGGAGGAATGAGTCCCTTCCAGACCAGGAAAACTCCGCTGTAGAATGTTGTTTTCTCTCTGGAACAGCGGCAGACAGTGCTCAAGATAGTGGCTGCTCTGTTCACCTGACTCCTTGAGTTATTGTGGAAAGAGCTGAAAGTCCCCCACAGAGCTGTGGTGTCCTCGTGACAAGAACAAAGAATAGAGTTTTATTGTTTTTAGCCTCTGAGATGAGAGAGCTGTTTGTTACTGTAGAATAACCTAACTTATCCTGACTGATTCAACTCTAACAGACACGCTGAGATGCTCCTGTGCATAAAGGTGTCTTTGTCATACCCAGCAGCCTGTTACAATACACTTCAGTCTGTGAGCACAGCAAATCTCTGTTGGATACAACACCATAACAAATCGATGCCTTCACCTAGACCCTTGCCATTTATCAGTCAGAAATGGGGCCCAGAGAAGGTGACACAATTGGAACCTCTTGCCAAAGACCCAAGGTAGAGAAAAATTAAGTGACCCCCATATCTTCAAAAGAAGAATTTCAAAGCTGTGTCAGGTATAATTAAACACATCATATCTTGGATTCAGTACTGCAATAACAGCAGGAGTAAACATATGTTCTGGGACTTTTCCTCCTAGAACCACTGCTTCGTAGCATGCAAATCACTCCCCTCTGCAGCTGGCTTCTATCTGATATTTCTATTTAAGAACGAAATTAGTTACTTCTTTTGCTTTCCCCTGGAGAAAGAGGTTAACTTGTTTCTTCCAGACTTACATAAAATGGAATATTTTAGATAACCTATGAAACCATTTTTAAAGGATTCTGATTAATTTAATATTACCTTGGCTCACCACACTTTAAATTTACATGTACATATGTGCATGTGTACATATGTACATTATATACACACATATCTGTATAAATTAAAACAACATCAATGGATTTTTACTATTCTTACTTCTGCTGTTCTGTTACAACTACTTTCATTTCTCTACTTTCTTTTTAAGCTTTGTCAGTATGGAAATATATTTTACATGCTTGAATATTTGTGCTGTATTCATTTAAATATTTATTAAATATTTGCCATTATTTCATGAATTATTCTATCTGTTACTATACGGTCTTCATAGGTTTTCTTCCATTTCATTGGAATAACTTTCATTAGGTTGAAATTCCATTGGGTTAAATGATGTGAAAAATAGTCAAATAGACTATTGAATCAACAAAAAGTTTTCTTACCTATTCTTCAGTGACTGAATGTTTGGATTGTTTGCCGATTTAAACTGCAGAATAAATCTGCTTTAAGTACCTTTATGGATTTATTTTAAAACCTGCTTTCTTAGTGTGTAGATGTGGGATTGCTGTCTAAAATGTTTATTCTTCCCTTTATTCTTCTCTGGTGAACTCCTATTTATACTTGGAGATCCAACTCAAATGTCCTCTACTTAGGAAGATACCTAGTATTCTCCCACGTGCTCCCTCCAACATTGCATATATAGACACGCTAACTGTTGTTCAGATCTTGAAATTTTTAACCTATCAGTCTGCTTTCACCGACCTCTGAGCTCCTGTCTTATGGAGTGTATGGGAGGTGCAGGGGGTCTATTTTTCCTGGGCATCACCAGTGTTGTCAACAGTTCCTACGAACACAGTAAGTGCTCAATATGTGTTTTTGGAATGGAATGAATAAAAGGCTAGGTGCACTCCCAGGCACACAGCATCGTCATGTGATGTTTGACATTCACCCCTGGGCCCTTAGTATCAAAGCAGAGCTCAGAGAAGTTCAGGTTCTTTGCACAAATTGACAAAATAGCAGGCTCAGGTGTCTTTGCTTTTGTCTCTGAGCCCCGGTTGCTTCCTTGACTGGACCTTCACCTTGCTTTGGGTTATACTGTGCTAAATGTTTATCTTTGACTTTTCTTTTTTCTGAGCATTCATTTTGCACCTTTCCTCCCCTCACCAACCTAAATTTCTTTGCTTTACTCTCCTCTTCAAGTCTCTAACTTTACTGATTTGTTTAAAATTAGAATTGTGCTTCCCAGACTTCATGGGGTTTTGTCCCCCAGTTTGGACAGCTTAATTTCCATCTTCTTGATTTCATTTTGGGGAACTATAATAAACAATGCATCCGAATTGTAGCCCTGGATGATTTAGACCATTAGTTAGGGCATAGGAGTAAAATTGTTTAATGTGTTGTCTGTTTTTTTTTTTTTTTAGATTTTATTTTACTTATTTTTAGAGAGAAGGGAATGGGAGGGAGAAAGAGAAGGAGCAAAACATCAATGTGTGGTTGCCTCTCACACACCCCAGCCGGGGACCTGGCCCGCAACCCAGGCATGTGCCCTGAACTGTGAATCGATCCAACGACCCTTTGGTTCGCAGGCCAGCGCTCAATCCACTGAACCACACCATCCAGGGCTGATGTGTTCTTTATAGGCCTGAACACACCCTGGCAGACGGCACATTGGAATTCCTAGCAAGCGCTATTGGTTTCTGAGCCTTCCCTTGACCAGTCATTCTCTTGTACTTGAATTTCAAGCAATACCCTTCAACAGTGCCTTCTGAAAAGCCATGTTCCTACCTTCGCTGTTAGCTGTGTGACCTTGAGCAAGATGCTTTATCCTTCTCAGACTCAGTTTCCTGATCAGGATGTTTGCAGTTATCCCATAAAGGTGAGGGAGTTAAATGAGATGATGCATTTCATATTTCAACTCCTTAACACAACGCTTACACAACATTGGCCCTTCATAAATATGGTTTCCTTTTTCTTTTGGACTATATTCAGCATGGTTCACTGTTTTAATTGTTAATTTAAAAAAGTCTACATGTCCTCTCTCCTGGGACACTCAGGAGACTAAGAACTTTTGCATAAGGACTAATTTGAATAGGATTCTCAGAGAAAGAATTAGAGGCAAGGTTGGGACAGAAGGAAAACATGGAAGGGTGGATTAATGAAAGATAGCTTGGAAAACATAGTGTACCATGTGTGCACTCCATTTTGTACCAGGTGACCATCCTGTGGGATGTGAAGCCATTCCCTGGATTGTCTTTCTGCAATTTCTCTTTCCTTGCCCCAGTGTTCCATTTCTAGATATTAACATTTTTATATGTTTTTTGTCTCTTCCACCTTTCTTCTTCCTCATCCTCTTCTTTCTGTCTCTCCTTTCTTCTCCTTCTCTTGTTCTCCCATTCTTTTCTTCTCCCTCCATCTTCTCTCCCTCCCACTCATCCTTCTTTGAACTTTTTTTTCTTGTGCGCTTCACAAGAAGATTTTTGGCCAATGCCAGGATATAACCTATAATCCTGTTATTTAGACCAACACACGGCAGTCCTTTGATGACCTTAAGGAACACTGCCTCTTCATAGTCCACTTGAAGTTATTTATTCCTTTTCTGTGTTATATTTGCAAATTCCTCCAATAATCTACTGGGTAATGATGACCTGTTCACACTCTTCTGTGTGATCATTGTGGCCTATGATCTGTTTGTCTACATTTGGTTTCCTGTTGACACACGTTCCATTGGCTTCCCGTTAACCCTGGTGTATTTCATTGTCAATCTGACTGGATTTTTATTACCACGCCGTGGTGGGATGACCCCACACATTCTGCTCTCTTTCCTGGGTGTCCACTGAAGTTTTGTGGGTGAGGGGAGAGTGCACTTTTGGCAAATTAGCTCAAACTTAGTGCCTTGAAACAGCACACATTTATTTCTTATGTTCTCTGTGTTCCAAGGCAGACATGAGTCTCACGGACTAAAATCAAGGTGTTAGCAAAATCATGTTTGGGGTGAAACACCTTTTCTTCTGAAAAAGTACTATTACTCCAGTGCTCAGTCCCCCCCTTTTACAAAATCCCTTACAACGAATTCTTCTTAAAACAGGCAAAGAATTGTATTCTCTTTCATTTCATGATGTGAACTGGCAAATTACCACATTTTTTCTGCATGTTAGAAACCTCAGTGCTAAGTCTATCAGCTAGATTTCCTTACAGAAGACTTCATTACTTGACCCCAATATTTTATGTATCTGTGATATATATTATATATGCACATGCATATATACACATACACATATAGACACTTTTTATGCAATTGATTTGCTAGCAATATTAAAGGTAGTTTCATTGAAATTTTAAAAGACCCAAGCCTTTGAAGAATGAATAGGGATGACTAATATAATCTAAAATCAAAATGGTCACTTCATAGAACAACAATGAGGTGGAATCAACAAGATGAGATTGATTAGCCGTGAACATAAAGACCCAACTCTACATTCCAGTACTCACATGCAAGGATACAGGAAACAGAAGACCCGACTCAACTGAAATTTAATCTAGTGCTTTGTCAGCTGTGAGATCAGTAAAAAGTCAAGAGCATGATGTGAATGGAAATTGCGTGTGTGTGTGGCTTTATTCTCTCTTAATCAATAGATGAGATATCATAATCCATAAAATATTATTAGTAGGGTAGACATTAAAGACTACGTTGATAAACAGAGGAATGTACTAAAGAGAGAAATCTGTATGGTTTGTGATCTGAAAATGATATTAAATGATTAATAGTCAAAATAACTACTTAGAGACATGACAGGTAAATGTGAATAATGCTGGGGGAGAAGGAATATTTCCTCATAAGCCCACGATTCAGATGCCCACATGCATTCCTGAATTGAGCAGACGGATAATCATACTACATAACTTGAAGATCTCTCTCTTCCAGCTCTGGAATTATATGAGTCTGTTTAAGGAGGTACAACTTCGGCCTAGCTGTCTCTTAGAACACTTGCCCTTGGTACCGTGGCACCATACTGTGAAGAGTTCCTGGCCGCATGAAGAGACCACTGGTAGGTGTCCCAGCTGACAGCCAGCATCAGCCACCACTGCTGTGAGTGAGGATGGCTTCAAGGTGACTCCAGCTGAAGTTACAACTAGGCAGCAACTTTCTTAGGGGCCCTGAGTCAGAATCACAGTTAAACCTGCTCAACGCCCAGAATGGTGAGAAATAGTATTAATAAATGATGGTAGGTTTTTTTAAATACTGTCAAATTGAGGGTGGTTTTCAGCAGACATAGAAAACAGGAACAGCACATTGGCTCAGGGGCAAAAACAACACTGAATTAGAGTGGTCAAAGTTGTTGGTATTACCTGTTTATGGTTTCACTGTAGCTCCATATGCTAATTTTTTCATCCACTTCTTTATCTTGCCACGAATACTTGGAAAGCATGAGAGCTCTCTTTCACTTACATCTCTGCAAAATTACTCTTCAGACTAGCTATTCAGATAATGTATCACCCCGAGGCACCAAGGGAAGTAAGAGGCAGTCTTCCCAGGGAAATGCACATCTCTCAGTTTTGCGGCAGGTACCATGTGATTCATTCATGGGCTGGTTAGATGGGAGTGAGGATAGAGAACTCACAACTAGAATTCTCCTGGCTGGATGTAAGGACAAAGAATTTGGGAAGTGCTCAGAATTCTACTCATTTTGGAATCTAATCTGCTTCTGACTTAAATAATAAACCATCTAAATATACTGGTTTAAAACAACTACCACTTATTTAAGTCAGTGCTAGGTGGTTAACGATTTATGCTCTGCCTACCTGAGCAGTTCTTCTGGTCGCAGATGAATTTTCTCATGTGTCTGTGGTCAACTACAGTGAGGCCTGGCTAATGCCAAGGGCAACAGGGATGACTGTACCACATGTCCCTTGTTCTTCAGCAGATGAGGCTGGGATTAGTCACGTGGTGGTGGCATAGTTCCAAGAGAAAGAGCAGAAGCACGCAAGTATCTTGGAGCCTTGGCTTAGAACTGGCACTCTACCACTTTCTACCACATGCCATTGGCTTTGAAGCAAGTCATCAGGCTGGTCCAGATGCATCGGGTAGGCAAATATATGGTAACTTTTGATGAGCTGAATTGAAGTCACATTGTAAAGGATGTTGGACACAGGGAGGGGTAAAAAATCAGTTTTTGCGATGACTTAGTCCCGGTCTTGGTCGACCAGTAGTACAAACCTGAGTAGTTCAAACCAACTGGTAGTGCGAGTTCCATAGACCAGGCTATGAAGGGCAATCTCAGAAACAGAGAGAGCTGGATGCTAGACATTTATTTACAAGGCTGGAGGCATACTCGGGGAAGATGTGCTTCTGTTCGTAAGCACTTTTCACAGATATTCACAATTCGTATTTTTGTAATACTTGCCAACTCTCTGAAATTAACATTTTGTCTCTAGCACCCAGATTTTATTTGGCTAAATCATGTGGATTCTTCTTAGGGCTGACAAAGTTCCACAGAGATGTAAATGGTAATGGTAAAACCCAGTGTGAGTGGATAGACAAGGCAGAAAGTGATGTCACCTCTCAGAACTTCTGTGTGATGTTAGAATCAAGGAATCTCCAACCTTCAGTGCTAGAAAGGGCTATCAACCAACCCCTTAACTCTGATGGTGTAGATGGATTAATAATAATGGTGTGTGTGTGTGTGTGTGTGTGTGTGTGTGTGTGAGAGAGAGAGAGAGCGAGAGAGACAGAGAGAGACACAGGGAGAGAGAGAGAGACTGGTAGTATGAGGCACAAGAGATAAAACAAGATGAGATTTATTGTGCCAGGAACTATATTTTATAAACTCAGATGCTTAGTGATGGAATCAAACCTTAATAAGAACCTTAATTTCTTATTTAATATAAGGCTACGAGTTCTTATTTATGGTTTTCCGTAACTGTCATTTTGATCACTACATCATGTTCTCTCAGTTAGAAGTATTGGGTTGGCAAAAAATTTCATTTCGTTTTTTTCCGTACCGTGGCTCTAGTGATGCTTAGTCTTTAACTTCATTTGAAACAATTTTGTTAGATTGTGTTGTGACAGCCGTCAAATAAACGTGTGTTGTAAAAAACGTATCAAAATTGGTGAATTCTTCTGCAGCCATTTTAATATTGAAGATGGTAGAATGAATATATGCAACATATTCAGCATGTTATGCTTTATTATTTCAAGAAAGGTAAAAATGCAACTGAAATGCAAAAAAAAAAAAGATTTGTACAGTGTATGGAGACGGTGCTAAGACTTGATGGAACATGGCAGACGTGGTTTCCTAAGTTCCTTTGTACTATTCACATTTTGGCCAAATAATTCTTTGCTGTGGGGCTGTCTTATAGATTAGAAGGTGTTTAGCAGCTCCCCTGGCCTCTAGCTACCAGAAGCCAATAGTTGAGATAGCTGACATGTTCAAGATGTCCAAATCAATAAAGTTATTGGTGAAAATGAAAAATGTATCTTTTATTTTATGGAAAAAACGTAACGGACTTTTTGGCCCACCCAGTACATAATTTACTTAACCACCTCCCTGCCGTTTAATAGTTACCATATTTTGCCTTGTATAAAGCACACTATTTTTGCCCAAACTTTTGAGGGAAACATAAGGATGTGCATTACACATGGGTAGTACTAACTCCATACCTATATAAATGTTTTATTTATGCTTATGCATTAAAACTGTAGCTCAAGAAAGCAATAACAGTATCCATATGCAAAATAATAACCTGGAATGCAATCATTGGTTTTGTTTCTAAATATAAATAAATAAATAATTTAATTTCGAAATTAAAGTGAAAGATTTTTTTTCCTGAGAGTTTGGGCTAAAAACATGGGTGCGCATTATACTCGGGAGTGCATTGTACACGGTAAAATGCGGTATATTGTGTCTAGTTTCTTATCGTTAACAAACAGCATTGCCATAAACATTTCTGAGCAGGGTATGTTCTCCCCAACCTGTGGATAAGCTTCAGGAGGGCGGAGAGTTGTCCCTCTTACGTGTCTCCAGCACCTGCCTAGAACGGTGCCTGGGACAAAGTAGGCGTCTAACAATGTTATTTAATTTCTTTTCTCACATTTTAAATTCTTTTCTCAGGAAAGATTTCCAGAGGTCTATGCCCCCAAAGTGTTTTTATCCAAATATTTTCTTTATGGAGAACAAATCACATGCCTAACTTTTTTTCTGTGTGAAAAACCTGATCGAGGCGAGCATCAGCCAAACCTTTTACTTTCATGCTCTGGTAAGAAATAAGGAGCTCACTTTCCATGGGCCTGACTTGACTGAGAAGGAGAAGAGAGTTAGCATTTTCCACCACCTACTATGGGCCAGACGCTGTGCTAACTATGATACTTGCATCATCTCATGTCATTTTTGCAGCACCCAAGATGTCAGGGAAATTATTATGCCCGTATACAAGGGTTGAGTGGATTGTGCAACTTGCCCCATTCCAAGGTCACCCAGCTGGCTAACGGTAGAACCAGAATTTGAATTCAAATGTGTTTGATTTCCAAGCACTTTTTTTTAAACCTCTCACTGCCTACCTGGAAACCAAACTGGATATATAACTTCTAAAATCCTCCAATAAGCCAACCTCAAAAACGTCTAATTCCAGTCCTGTGCTCATTAAAGTTTTCAGTCTGAGGTCAGGATATTATAATAATATCCAAGGGTTGAAGTACCTAAATTGGGAACAATTGTCTCGTGAGTTGCCGACCTGTTCTACTGTGATTTTTGGCTCTGTGTTCTCAAAACCTGGTCCCCCATTGCAGACCATCAGATGTGTCTATAAAGCAGAACTCTGTCCTCATTGTTGGATTTTGTTCTGAGCTTTCAGATGCATGAACACATTTGGGGTAGGTTCCAGGGTTTTACTCTGGGAACGCATTGTGCTTTAGGCGCGCTGCTAAGGGTCTCTGCTTAGACATCTGTCCTCTGACGCCATTCACAGCCTTGCTGCGAGACTAGTGCCGTGTGACTCGGGTCTTTCCACTGAGCAGCGCCTGCCAGCACCGCCCTGGCTCCCTCCCAGCTCCACAATGCGTAGCCAGCATCTGCTGACGGTCTCATCTCACTTCCATGTTGGAACTCAGAAGTAGCAGCTGGACAATTTGTCACCATTTCTTGCTGTGCAAACCAGTAGAGTTTGTAATAATCTACTATTCGACACCCACGACTAGAAGTCTGAGGCATTTGAATGGTATTCCTTAATATTCTTGGTTGTTTTCTGCCTTGAGATCTGATGTTTCTCTGGGCCTGAGTTTCTGTGACTCATTGGAAAGGAAGCTTTGCGCTCTATTTTGACTAGGTCCCTGGAACCTGATCATCCCCAAAGTCCTGGGACATGTTCTGTATTACTCTTTTCCTCTCTTATTTTGAATGCATTGCCTATTCGGCGTAAAACTGACCCTCTTTTTATCTTTTGCTTGAACTTCCCCCACCTTATGTCCTTGACCTGGAAGACAGGCTCATCTGATTATTGCCATCTCATCTGGGGATCCAGCAGCGCCTCTCTCTCTCTCTGTTCCTGTTGGCTTCTGGCTTAGGTTTTTGTTTGTTTGTTTGTTTGTTTGTTTTGAATCCTAGCCTTGCTTGTGCTCAGTGCCACCAGGCAATGTACCCAGCCTAAGTCCTGGCACTGAACATTTACTAAATGCCTATCAGCACTCACAGGCCTGAGAAAACGCTAACGATGTGTGCTGCCTTTTATATCCTGAAACTTTACAGTGTGATGTCCTGTTTTTGAAAGAGTTACCCTATGGTTGAGTCCTGTCTTTGGTCAAAAGCAACGAGTCCATAGCTCTCCAGTCTCCCCAGTTTCGCTTCTACTGACATGTAACTGCCAGAGGCCTCAGCAAATGGAACGTCTAGGTTTGATTCCTCTTCTCTTTCTGTTTGGGGTCACAAGTCAACTTTTTTGCCTTAATCATATTGATCTAACTCTTCTGCAGTGGTATACATGGTCTGGAGTGATTGGACAGGAAGTTATTGTGAAATGCTGGAAAGTGTAAAAATAAACCTGACCCATTTCAATCAGGAAAGCAGCACGAGCCCTTTAGAAAATTCCAGGCACCGTCTGAATACGGACTGATTGGCCTGCTGTGGGCATTGCTCACAGAAGCAGGTCATTTCTCCGAGGCCCCATGCACAAGTGACAGCGGCTGCCTGCCAGCGCCCTCTGAGGAGATGTAGGTCCATGTACCTCATGTCAGGGTTCTGGAAACTCGCTCTACTTGATGTAAGCCCCTGCTGGTATTTTGAACTTTGTCTTTTTTCTCAAATCTTTCTTCTTTACAACCAACACGGAGTCCCTTGGAAATCTTTCTAAATGATCCCTTTTTTTGATGATATGATGAGTTGGCCCCTAAAATAGCCCTCCATCCATATTCTTTTTTCTTTTTACCCTCCTTGGGCCTTCTTTATTTCTCTCATAGAAGGTTGAGTAGGCAGCTGCCTATTAGGCATGTCTGCCTTTGTCCTTGTCTTTCTCTCATTGCTACTGGGGTTTGGGGGGGTCCCCAATATGAATCTAATTATGTCACTTATTCTGAGCATCTATCCAATGTTCGCTCTCATTTGTTCAAAACCTTCATTGCAAAAGCAAGGCCTTGCCCTTCAGCCGGCACTCAAAGCCTCTCCGTTCTCGTCAGGGTTGTTTCCAGCCAGGCCTTCCCAGCAGCCACACGGGCGGCATTAGCGGGAGAGACGCAGCGGGAGGTCCTTGCACGGGCTTCATAGCCCCACAGAACTTACTGCTCTAAATGCAATGGAAAGAAACCCTACTTTTCTCACCCGTCAAATACGTTGGCTAGTAATGTCTCAGATCCATTCGAGCCCTGACATTTTAAGTGTCTATAAAATTAAAATACTGATGCACTTAGGACCAGCATCCTGAGCGTTATTTCCTTTTTGCCAGCAGTGGATTGATAGAATGGGGCAGAATTAGCAGGGTGGTCAGATGTGTGCAAAACCATTCTTCCGTCATGGTAAAGCTGCAACTATCCCACCATTCGTCTCTCCATCTAGCCATCTGTAAGTATTCACTGGGCAACCACTGTAGGCTAGGCACTTGCAAGGAGCTGAGACTATGCAGGTTTTTGAGATAAACGGGCCCTGTCTTCCAGCAGCTTGCCAGGTAAGAGTGGTGGAGACCTGGACACAGAGCTGTATTGCTCGGTGTTAGGAGAGTTGCTGTAGCAATCTCAACGGTTATGTGGGGAGCACAAACTCCCTGGCGTGTTTAGGAAAGGTTTCTGGGAGAGATGTAATGCCTCGGATCCATTCGAGCCCTGCCGTTTTAAGTGTCTATAAAATTAAAATATTGATACATTTAGGGTCAGAATCCTGAATGCTATTTCCTTTTTTGCCCGTAGTGGATTATAGAATGTGACGGAATGTGAAATACACACACGCACACACAGAGTCTAGCAATAAAGAGTCCATGTGAAGATGGAGAGCTGATGATTTGGGCTGTTGGAAACTAAACCTTCTCCATCCCTACACCTTGTATTTATCTTCCACAATAGAGAGAAGGCAGCGACCCTAGTTGCAGACACTAACCCTAGGGTACTAGCCCTGGGATAATCTAGGGCGAGTACCCTAGAGTGAGGCCATAGAGTGATCATTCTGGGTATGTTTTACAGTGGTTACACTAGGCGAAGGGAATCTAGGCTGTCATTTAAAGCAGGGTGTGCGGGGGTGTACCGTTACTGATAGAATTCCATTCGTGGTAGCTAAGAGATGGGAGCAAAGGAAGGAATTGTAGAAGGAGATCATTCCAGTTCATTTATATATTAAATTTGGAGACTGGGAAGGAAGAGCAAAATAGTAGAAAATAAAAATAAAAACAACACATAGAGCACAACAAAACAAGACTCATAGAAACCGAGAACAAACTGGTGGTTGCCAGAGGGAGAGGGCTGGGGGTTGGGTAAGAAAAGTAAAGGAGAATAAGAGGTAGAAACTTTCAGTTATGAAATAAATAAGCCACAGAGATGTAACGTACGGCACAGGGAATATAGTCAATAATATTGTAATAACTTTGCACAGTGACAGATGCTTACTAGACTTATCGTGCTAATCTATCATAAGATATATAAATGTCGAATCACTATATTGTACACCTGAAACTAATATAATATTATATGCCAGCTATACTTTATAAATGGAGATGGAAAGAGACTTGACTTCTGGGGGTGAGCGCATAATGCAGCGCGCTGATGATGTCTTGAGTTGTACTCTTGAAACCTGCACGGTTTTATTCACCAATGTCACCCCAATAAATTCCATTAAAAATCTTTAAACACCAGAGCAGGTAGAAGATAGTCTCATTGCAGCATAAATAATTCCGTGAGTCCCTCTTGCCTGTAGAGTGGATTCCATGAGATGGGACTGAAAACACCCGTGCAGGCTTCTGTGGGAAAACTCTGAGTGGGTCCCAACTCCGTGGGGGCCGTGTTTTGGGTGAGGTTATTATGATGGTCCCAGTTGGTATTGCAGCTGCGCTCCTTGCTTTAGTCTTAAAGACATTGCACAGAATTTAACCTTTAATGAGTTTATTTTTACCTCAGGAGCAAATCACGGCCCAGCTGTTGGTGTCTTTTCTAACTCAATTATATCCAATCTTGTGGGAATAACTAAAAAAGTTAAAAACAGTTCCAGAGTAGCATTCATGACTGTTTTTCTTTCAGGGCCAGTTTTCATAACTCCACAAAGTGAATAAGTATATCTTAGGTTCTTTACAAGCATCTTGTCGGGAGAGTCTGGAGAAAAGTGTCTTTACTTCAATATGGGGCACGTAGTTCAGCTTAAATCCCAAAGCCTAATGGAGTTAAACCCTGCGTGATTTTATCTCCCAGACTTTCATCTGAGTTTTGGTTGAAAAAAGGAGAAAAAATAAAAACTTCCAAGTAATCACTTCTCTTTGTGAAATTCGGGCTGCGATGCCAGTAGCATTAAAGCCATATTAGCAAAACATTACCAATTTTCCATCACCTAATGCCCATTTAACTATCCTAATTCAGCTAATTATTTTTCTAGTACTTTCTTTTTAAAAATTCGCATTTTCATTATATTTTTCCGTTACCACTTAGCCCCCTTATTCTCCCCCAGCAATCACCACACTGTGTCCACGTCCATGAGTCCTTTTTCCTTTTTGCTCAGTCCCTCCCCCCGTAACCTCCCCCAGCTGTCATCCTGCTCTCCGTCTATGAGTCAGCTAATTATTTGATCAGGCTGAGCAGAAAATGAGGCAACTGCCTTCTTTATTCCCAGCACTTGCCTAGTTGGAAGACACTTGGAAGGTTGAAAAATTTCTCATTTGGACTCCAGCTACCTCATAAGACTATTGCATCCCACTCAGCGCAAGGATCATCTCTTCTAGGAGGTATCGTCTTAACTACCCCTTCCTAGGCTAGGTTAGATGATGTTCCTAGGCGTGAATTTTCAAACACTCTATGCGTATCTTTAACATCAGACTCAGATTTTTTTTGTGTTTGTAAGTTACCTGTTTCTGTCCAACGCTCTTCTACTGTGATATTCTTGAAGGCAGATACCTGTTTATCTCCTCATTGTCTTGCTCAGGTCGTGGGATAGAGTAGGTCCTGGGCAGTGACTGAGGGAATTATCGTCTACATCTTCCTATCTTGGTTTGCAGAAGTCTCCCACTCAAGCCTTTGAGGAGTGCTCTTCTCCCGATTATGGCAGAAGTTCAGTGGCAGAGCATTCGCGCTCCTGTGTCCATTCACTGGGCAGCTTCACTCACCCTTTGCACTTCTAGGCAGGCCTCAACACGGCTCATTCAGTGATTTCAGGTGTAAAAGGCGGGGATGTGTGACATCTGAACAGGACAGTCACCCTCAGAACATTCACTTTAGTGTTAGTGAACAACGGCCAAACAGCTTGCCTTTCCTAACTGGAGGGCAGTCATACTTAACCCGTTTTCTGTAGCCTTTGACTCTGGCGTGTTCATAGGGTCTGTCACTCGAGCCGCCCCTCGTTTCCATGCCATGGGTTCCTGCGGAACAGGACAAAAACATACGCTAGGTGTCCTGAGTATTGGAGCCTTCTAGGACGTTCATTGGGCAAGGCTGTAAAACAGTCTAACTGAAAAGTTTCTGATGGAACGCCTGGTCATCTTTGGCTGCATCCTGGGAGGGAACTCGGTGACAGTCAGTCTTGATTAGCCAGTGGGAAGAGCCCAGTAACCATCATGGTTTTTCCGTGCTGGAAAAAATCATGGGCAAATCCCCAGTCAGTTGGATACATTCTGTGCTGACTTGCTCAGAACCCTTGCCAGTTTGGGGATGGTTCCTTGCTCAGGAAATAATAAATCCAAGAAGACAGATGGAAGCCCAGGGTCATTGCAAATTAGAAGGGCATGAAGTATTCCACTTTCAGCCTATCTCTTTTTGACAAATGAGAATGCCAAGAAAGATGGTCTTGATGTGGCCAGCATTTTAATCCAGAATTCAGACTTCCATACCTTAAGAGTACCACAGCCACCGTGACCTATGGCATGTAATTATACTGTATGGAGTGAAACCTCAGTAAATACATGACCGGGGGTTGGAGGCGATGAATACCATCGTACCCTTCTCCAAAGAAAGACCGTCGGCCTTCTGGTTGGAGGTGAAGAGTGGCTACCTTTGCCAAGAAAGTCAAACTTGCCCAACATCATTAGATGAAAAGAATATGTGTGTATTATTCTAACAACAAAGCAATAGCAGTGAGAGGAAGGCTCCTGCAGGCTGCTTCTGTGAGCCACAGAGGCCTGGATGCTCTTTGAGTGGGAGGTTTCTGTTCATTTGCAAATGCGATGACATTTTCAGCTTTTTGTACCAGGAACGGAAGCGCCTTGGGAAGCTCGTGGTTGAATACATTCTCCCTAGAGAGCAGCAAATGACGTTAAATCCATTTACTGCCGGAGGGTCTGCAGAAAAGGGGGCTCAGGGAGTGGAAGGGGCAGTCAGGTGTGTGGTGATGAGTTATTCTAGTTTGAACTGACTTAGAGAAGATGTATTCATTTGCATTTTCCCTCCAACCTTCATCATTTCCCCCAAAGATTGCAGGGAGAAGGCTTAGAAAGCATGATTCTGCAGCAGAAAGCCATGGGGTAGTTGTATGCTCTTGACCTGAGGGGGCGGGCTTGGGCTCCTGGCTCCAGGGCATGGGACACCTGACTTCATGCGATAGGGATTCAGTTCAACAGCAAATTTGATAAAAAGGGAGGTCAGTAGTGACCAAACTGACCCTCTTAAGTCATTAATGAGGCTGAAGGTAATTCCAAGCGGCTTAATGTGGCAGAAGTTATCTCACAAGATGGCTTTAATTTAAGTAACTTCGTAGTGTTGGGACTAAAACATAAATAAAGTTGTCCATGTCAAAAAAGCTCTGCCATTTCCTCATACCAAAGACATGAGAGCCCAACGGAACCTTATGTGGTGCTGAGCCTACCCCCTCAATTTCCGAGGGAGGAAATGGAACCCTGAGGAGTTAAATGACTCCCATGGAACTGGAGGGTCTCATTAGTGGACTGCTCTGTGTTTCAAGGTTATGCCTCTCACTCCAGAATCTTGGGCCCAACTGCTGCCCCACAGGCGCTGGTTGCAAAGCAGGAATTGTCCCAGAGTAGCGATAAGAACACTACCCAGGTAATCGTGAGAAAACCTCTAGATTGTTTTGTCCACTCACTAGCAGATTTGTGACCCACTGAAGTTTTTCTACTGGGGTTGGGTACTTCACCTTTGAATAATAGATATATCATCTGCAAAATAAAGCACTAAATACACAAGCAAGAATCCTAGTACTGGCAGGGCTCCTTGTACCACATACAGAACGTTTGCAGAAATGAGGGGGGAAATGCCCCCTCTGGTGGTCGAATTTGAGAAAAACACCCTGTCCTCTGGGGTGACTTTCCCTTGTGACAGGGGACTAGCTGGACATGGGGCTGGATTCCATTCCTCACTTACCACATAGCCAAGCACACTTTTGCAGGGTGCCATCTATACATTGAATGCAGCGACTCTGGTGCTAGCCTTACTCCAGGCTTTTGCGAGACCATAAAGGAAAACATCTATATGAGTTCTTGGTGAGGGGCAGCAATCCCTGTCAATGTCCCATGAAGATACTCAAAGTGATGGCGACCTCCCTCGATACCTAAAGTGTTCTTGGACAGCTAATTTGAATCTCTTTCTACTACTGAGAGCTTTATGCCCAGATCAACTGCATCTCTGAAAAAGTAGTTTCCAAAACGGAACTGGGTTTTTTGTATTTTCTGGGGAAAGCTCCCTGAAGGTCTGCCCATCAGGATGCCCAGAGAGAAGAGTCATCCCTCAGAGGCAATCGGAGGTACCTCCTGCTAGCATGGCCCATTAAGAACCCGATAATTCCAATGCTTCTTAGGATGGCGGCATGCCATAGGCAAGGAAACAGAAGGACAGTCACTGACGACAAGCTCGTAGAAACAGGACACAGGATATGTGAGGGACTGGAGGATGTGAGGTGGGAACTCTTGACGTGGGGACCCTGATCTTACGCATCTCACCTACGTAGAAATGAAGGTTTACGCGTCTGCTGCCCAGTTCTCTGTGACTCTCTCCTCTTTGAGGAGGTAATGTTTGAACAGAGACCTAAATGACGAGAAAGAGCCAGCTAATGGGACGATCTGGGGATATTCCAGAGAGGAGAAACAGGTAGTGCAAAGGTCCTGGGGCGGACGCACATTTGGTGTGTTCAAGGAAGGAGTGGGACAGTATGTTTAGGGTTTAGTCAGAGAACAAACGATTGGAGAATTGGGAAGCGTAGTAGACAGAAGTCACATCATACTGGGCAGCGGTTGTCAACTACCACTGTGTGTCAAAGGCGCAGGTGCTCTGCTCCCAGAGCCTCTGCTTCTTCGGTTAGTCCGGGGAGAGGTGTTCATGTTTGATTTTTGTGGCTATTGCTTGCTGTTCCTGCTCTTGGTCCTTTAGGTTCTCTAGGTGATTCTAAGCTCAAGTGAAAAATCACTAGTATGGAGCCTTATAGGCTTTCGTGGAAGTTTGGATTTTATTTTAAGAACAGTAAAAGCCACTAAGGATTTTAGCAGGGAAGTGACATGATATGACTTCCATGTTTAAACTGTCATTTTTGCTTCTCTGCAGAGAATGGATTGAAAGGGTGGAGGGGAGCAAGAATAAAGGGAGCTATCAGAAGTTTCTGGCAAATAGTCATGGAGTCTTGGTTTAGTGGAGAGAAAAGTGGACAGATAAGGGACATGGGAAGGTGTAGTTCTTCCCATTTCCAAAAATGTTAATTTGCTCATGGATTGGATTTGACAGAACTATTGGATTTCAAGCCAAATCCATGGTATAGTATGGCAGTATGTGACATTTTTTTGTCACAAAGAGTTATGAGAGACTAATTGACAAAACATTTAAAAAATGAATGACCGGCAGTTTTTTTGTTTGGTCAATTAGTGTATTGTGGAGTCATTTACAGAAACAGAGGAAGTGCAACTTTTTTTTAGGCTGAGGGAGTGGAATAAAAAGTTCTGTTCTGGCTTATTATGTTGGAGCTACATGTCAGATTTCCAAGGGCAGATGTCTGATTGGCAGTTGGGTATTCACAACAGGAATTTAGGAGAGAGATAAGGGCTGCCCATAGAAAATTGTGAGTTTGTATGGTGTATCAATGGTATTTCAAGCCATAGATTGAGATTTCCTTGAAAGTTAATATGGACCGAGTATTGAGGTATGGTAACACTTAGGGAATCTAAGGCAGGTGGGTGCTTTGGGGGTACATTAAAATTTGGGATAATGGCCCTGTGCAGAACCTTGCTGGTATTAAAATATCTTTCCTGAAAAAAAAAAAGATTGAGGTGAAAGAAAATGGAATGAAAGTGTTTATGGAACTAAAGCGTTTATTATGTGTAAACCCTTCGTAGGTCAATTCTTAAGAAATTGGATGGAAATAGGTATGAGGTAGTATGAGGGTGGGGGGCAGGAATAACCTTTTCAATGACAATAATTTTGGTTTATGAAAATGTATGAAAGCTAATCACTGTGTCGTGCGCCTATTCTGCCCCTCCGCCCAGTCTGGCTCTCCCTGCCAGGAAAGAGATGCGTACTTTCAGTTCCTCCTTTCTCTTCACTATGATTCAAGCAGTAAATTGCCAGTTTTATGACCAAACAATTATATTTCAATATCTTATATAACTTAATGATGTCTTCTGACAACCTTAACGCCAGACTTAATGGGGAAAATGAGTCCTGTAGTTGGAGAATGGCTGAAATTAAGGAGGGAACATAGCTTGGCTGCAGATGGCCCAGGGGAGGTAAAATCTGCCACCAACATGACCCCAGGACACCAAGGGGCCATGGAGGCTACCTTCCTGCAGAATCTTAATGAGCTTCTCTATCCCAGAAGCATCAGTGATTTGCCTTCTTTCCCAGCCTTACATGGCGTGTTGATGGGTTGACTTTGGGCAACACTCCTCAAACCCAGAAAGGCACCCTAGAGAAACATGAAGAATTTCCAAAGGGTACACAGGGCTTAATGGACAGACCTTCAAGTTCTACCTGTACTGCTTCCTAAAATTGAACTGCCTAGGCAATCACCTTTCTCCCACTTCATCAAATACGAGAAACTTGTCAGTGGCAGGCTGGTGCTGGTGGTGCAGGGCCTGTGGATTACAGACAGAGGCCATTTGAAACGTCACTATAGGTGTTGAGAAAATGGATGGTTGTCCTGACTCGGTTTTTAACAAATCTTTTTGAAAGTCAGGTTTTTTTAGTTCTTTGTGCAAAATTGAAGGTGGACCTAATTGACTTGTCGATTGCTGAATCGTTAAAAATAACTTTTGCCATGACCAGTATAGTATGGCTCAGTGGGTTGGGCATCATCCCACAAATGGAAAAGTCGCAGGTTCAGTTCCCCATCAGGGCACATGTCTGGGTTGCAGGCCAGGTCCCCAGTTGGGGGCCTGTGAAAGGCAACTGATCGATGTTTCTCTTGCACATTGATGTTTCTCTCCCTCTCTTTCTCCCCCCACTTCCCCTCTCTCTAAATATAAATAAATAAATAAAATCTTAAGGAAATAACTTTTAATGATAAATCACTATGTGATTTTGATACACAGCTTCAAGGGGCACAGAAATTGAGTGGCACCACCATTATAAAACTTCTTGTGAAAGAAGTAGCCATTCATCTAATTGAGAGACACACTTTGAATTATTTTAACTCAATAATTATTTATTAAAATTTCAAAGGTATTTTATTTTTTTGAACAATTTTATGTTCATATTTGAATTGAATGATAACTCCATCTTTAACACTTAGGGTTACAGAAAACTTTTAAAGATTGACATCTATAAACATTTTTGTCACAAAGAGGTATGAGAGACTGATTAATAAAACATTTTAAAATGTAAGATTACATTTCATTAGAATAAAACTCTATTAGGAGAATAAAATGGAAATATAATTTAAAGGGAGACAAGGAAGTTTATAAAATTTGTTAAAGAAGAGCTTGTCTATGTTCTTTTTTCTCAGCAGATAATAGCGTTAAATCACTCACTGTGCCTTCCCGTTGCCACTCTAGATTTCAAACAGTTTTAAGATGGCAGAATTAAAATATGCTGGATATTACATCCTCCGCAGCTATTAGAACTTTAATGAAGTGTTTTAGATGCCAGCTTAGAGGTGTTTAAGTGGATTCATAGCTTTTCAAAATTCTTTTAGTGGGCATACAAGCGACAGACCTAGAAGACGACACTTTTAGAGCAGATGCTGGGCCTTCTTATGGGCCATTTAGATTCCTCTTAGGCCAAGGACACAGATCTTTCTTCTAAATGGCCACTCTTGGGCAACTGAGCACTGGTGTTGCAGTCTTATTTAGTTCGGGATAATTCCGAAGCAACCACTGGAAATATAAATATAAATATTTATATGACACATAACATAAAATTTACCATTTTAACCATTTTCAAGTGTACAGTCCCAAAGCATTAAGTACATTCATATTGTTGTGCGTCCCTTGTCATCATGGAAATATTTTTAAAAAACTATTTAGCACCTCAAATACTTATAATCAACAAAATGCACTTTATTGGTGTTTGCGGAGAGAAAACCAGACATAGGAAACCTCCCACTGTGTTTTCTGCCCTGCTCCCATGGACAGTTTTGTGGCTGTGTGCTGCCATATTGGACCCCTGTGAGAAATGCGTCCTAGCCTCCAGGTCTCGGTAAGAATCTGATTTAAAAATTGTTAGCAATGGCTGCGCTTTTTGGTTTACATACATGCACTTTAAAAACCTGCAATAACTTTGTATTCCTTATGTGGTTAAACATACAAAACAAACAACGAAGTTTGGGTATCTTTTACCAAGGGAGGTGAGCTATATGCTCCTCTCTGAATGACTAAGGGTGGCCGTCTTTGAAGCCCTAGGAGACACAGTCGCAGGGGCAGGTCTGAGAGGGTATTTCTCTGCCTAGGATTTCCTCTTTCATTTTTGCATTAACTTGCATACCTGACCTGTCTGGGAAGTTCATTTGTTCATTCACTCATTCATTATTCCTTCATCGGGCACTGACTGCACACCTGCCGTATGCCAGGCTACCACCTGCCGGCACTGGGCTTCAGGGAAAGGTTATAATAACCACCCTCAAAACCACTCATGGTTTAGTGTGGAAAAGAGAATGATTCAAATTGTTATCAGTGGGGTGAGTGCTTTTGCTGACAGCTAAGAGGCACCTAACTGAGCCAGGAAGCAGAGTTAGAGAAACTGTTTCCGACCAGGTGATGATGCCACAGTGGAGTCTTGGAAGACAAGTAGGAATCAGCAGGGTGGAAAAAGGAAGGGCAGGGTTTGTAGCCAGAAAGGGCAGCGAGCTGGCCTTCCCGAATAGCCCTCCCTAGGGTTGGTCCATTCTTGATCTGTATGGGAGAGATTTGAACTTCTAAGTTAGACTCCTACGAAAGCTGCCAATTAGAGGCAGACACAGCGTGACTGGCAAACAAAATCACCTATATTGGGGGGGTATCCAGACAGGACCCATTTGGCCTGCAGAACAAAGAAGTACCCGTGGGGAGAGTAGGTTTTGGCTAAACACTTAATTTTCAGATGTCCCTGTGTTCTTAAACCGGTGACAGCAAGACATGGCTTTTTACTGCTTCGTGAGCACAGGGGTTAGCACAGCCTTTCACTAAAGGTCACACCAACCCATGGAGGAGAAGTGTGTCACTCCTGTATCTGGCTGGCAGGAGCAGGAGAAAGGACCTTGAAATGTCAAAAGCATGTCATATGTGAGTGCAGGGTGGCATTATACTGCCAGGCCGCCTGCAGTGGGAGTGGGGGTGTAGAATTGGGAGGACAGACATGCTGCTCTCTTACTCTCTCTCCTGTTGCTTGCCACCAGTTTCCCCTTAAGGGTTGACAAAGGGAGATGATTAGAGGAAGAATGGAATAGAGGAAGAAAACAGACATGGATTGAGTGCCTACTAAGTGCTTAAGCTCCAGTTCATTATTATCTGCTCTTTGGACTCAGGGGTAGAAAGAGGAAGGCTTTTCTGTGCTCCTGTGTACCCCAAGGGTGCCCTGCACCAAACTCCCACTCCATTTACTCCTCTTTGGGGGTGTTTCTTTTCCTTCCCGAATATACCTTCTTCTCAAAATCATGACTTTTTCAAAAGTGGAGGTTATCCATTGTGATATGTTGGACCCCTAGTGAGGACTTGGGACATAGTAGGCTCTCAGGTGCTTAATTAGCTGAATTGCTGTAGTGCACACCACTTACCAGGACTGCTCTAAGTGCTTCTTAACCCTGTGCTTCTAAAACCTTGTACAGTGGGCACTATTATTGTCTCCCATGCAATAAGGGCCACCATGTCACATAAAGGTTAAATAACTTGGTCCTGGTCAGTAGGTAGCAGAGGTGGGATTTGAACCAAGCAGCCTGACTCCCACATCTGTGCTTTGAACTGTTGTACCACACTGTTCCTGCCAGGTTACTGTGTGGAGGGTATTTATAACCTTATAACCCTGTTTTGCAAAGAAGGAAAATAAGTCCCTTTGAGTATAAGGAAGTCGTGCAAGACATTCAGGCTGTAACTGGCTGGCCTCGGATGCAGATTCAAACACTCGCAACTCCGAAGTTCATGTCTATTATACTCCAGAGTAATTTATACACTCTCAGAACTCTAACAATCTTCTCAAGTATTTTGACTGAGTTAGGGTATCCTTGCTTCAGGAATGTAAGGGAGTAGGTGAAATGCGTGGCTGGAGAAAGGGCAGGGGTAGGCTGAATTTCTCTCTCTTATTATTTAACCTCTTATTTCAATGTGTGTATGTGTGTTTGATTGAGTTCCCTGAATATAAAATTCATATGTGTACAGTATAACAAATTTGAAAATACAGAAAAGGATAAGGAAAACCATAATTATCATCACTCCACCCTCCTGACATAATCGTTGTTAATTTCTATTCATCTAGTGTATATGTATACGTGTGTATGTATAAATATATTTCTAAGTGAGTTTAGACTCACATTGTTGTATAATTCATGAATATTCAATGATGTGATTTTTAATAGCTTCATAGTAAGTGGATAAACCATAATTTACCTAATCCTGATTCCTCTATTAGATATTTATCAGTATTTACATCTCAGATAATTTCTTCACAGAAAATTCTTAAAAGCAGAATGTTTGGATCTCAGACTTTTTATGAATATGAGGGAAAGCTCCTCAAGAAAAATGGTATAAATTTATTCTGCCATCAAGTCTGTATGTAAATCTCATCTTCCCAGTCTTTATCTACAGTATTATCTTTATAAAATTTGTCAGATAGATTAAAAACATTTTCTTCAGTTTTAAAATTTTAATCCTTTGATTATGAAAGTGGCTTGACCTTTTCTATATACTTGCTGGTCATTTATAGTTTTTCTTTTTTGAATTGTTCTTTTTTCTTTAGGATATTTTTATTTTCCTAATCAACTTGTATGACTTCTTTGTTTATTAAAAAGATGATTTGATCTCTTTCAAATATTTTCCAAATTGTCCATTTGTCTTTAATTTTTTTTTACATATGGAAGTTTAAAAATTATGTAAGCAAACTATGAGTTTACATTTTTCCCATTGTTTCTGAAATTTGACTACCTCAAAGTTATTATCATATTTACCTCTGTTTTCTTAGATTTAGGGTTTCAATTTTTATATTTGGCCTGTAATGCATTTGACATGGTATGATGTAGGTGCTAATTAATCTTACTTTTTTCTCAATTAAACAATAGTTCAAAGTAGTATATTGAGTGGTCCTTTCCCCTGTGGTCTTTAGTAAAATTCTCCCCTAGTTTTTTATTTAACAAACATCTGCCTTGCCCTCATTATGTAAGAGGCACTGTGCTATGTGCTGTAAAGTCTTCAGCTGCATAATTCCCAGCTTCTGCCCACCAGGGATTTATAACCCAGTGTGGGAAAGTCAAGCTACCAAATTAACCCTCACATTCATGGAAGGAAAAAAAAGGCAGTTATTTTGGTAATGGCCTTAACAATACATTAAAATATGGATGGAATCTTATGTCTAGTTTTAATCTCCCCTATGGAAGATGCAGAGATGCACCACCCAGATGCCCCTCGAGGAAAGCTGATGTCCATTTGTGGGGAGAAAGCTCATCAGGGAGCCTCCTACTGTCAGATCCTTCAGGTTTGCCTGGGTTGCAGCGAGCACCTCACCCAAGGACACACACAACCTTTCCAGGGCATCCAGTGACTGAGTGAGGCCGACGTATGTAAGCCTAGCCATTTGGGCAGCCAGTTCTGATGGTATTTGCTCCAGAGATTCCCCCGGGTTGGCCAAGACTTTATCAGCCCTGAGTTTTAGTTCATCTTCTCCCTCTGCTAAAGCCTGCTTCCTCCCCTTCCTCTCACAGATGTGAATCCATAATAAATATCTTTTTAAAATAAAAGATTGTATTTATTCATTTTTTAGAGAGGGGAAGGGAAGGGAAGGGAAGGAGAAAGAGAGGGCGAGAAACATTGATGTGAGAGAGGAACACCCACTGGTTGCCTCTTGTACACACACCAACCCCCAACCGGACTGAACCTGCAACCCAGACATGTGCCCTGACCAGGAATTGAACCATCAACCTTTCACTTTGCAGGATGACACCCAACCAACTGAGCCAAACCGGTCATGGCCCCTAATAAACATCTTGTACCCGCGAAACCACATCTGCCTCTGGAGAACTTAACCTGAGACATTCTCCTTCTCTCTCCCTCATGCATTGGCCTGGACCAAGGGGACAAATGAGCTCTTCCAAGGCATCTACTGAAACTTAATTCCGGAGACCTAGGAGAAATCTTAAAAATGACTTTGGTGTACTAGGAAATGAGTTGGAGCATGATGGGTGCATCAATTAGCAAGTAACATGAATTTAAAATGTGTGAAGATACAAATAGAGAGGCAGAAGTTCAAGTTGGTAGTAACTGATGTGTTCGCAGAAGGTCTGCAGGAACCACCTGGCAGACAGAGGGAGTGTGTACTGGTGCCGACGTCTTAGGATGTGACGAAGGAGCCGTGGCACCATCTCTTCGTGTCCAGAGAGAAGAGTTTTACTTTCCTGCCCAATACCAGCATGACCCCCAAAGGGATGCTGTGTAGTAACACCTGGCATTGACAGGGTGCACTGTGTGCCAGGCACCGCACTGGGCACTTCCTAGAGATCTGCTCACTTAATCTTCGCAATCATTTTTACTAATGCCATCCCTATTTTCCTTAGAAAGTTTAAGAACCTTGTTTAAAGTTATATACATCGTAAGTGGGGGACTCTCGGTATGTACCTCAGCAGCCCGAGCACTGCTTTATTCTAGGTGCATCAGCCACCCACCAGCTGTGTGACCTTGCAAAGTTACTTTAACATCAGCTGCTTCTTCTCTAAAATAGGCGTAGTGGTGACTATCTCACAGAGCTGTCTGGATGACTAACTTAGGGAATGTAATAGAAAGTCCCCCAGCATTTTATCTGCCACAGAGTAAGCTCTTTACGTGTGACAGTTACTACTGGAGTTGTTACTGTAACTGGAGTTGTAGTCCCTCCAGATAAGGGACTACATGTGGGAAGACTTCTAGTTACCTTGGCAAACTGATCTGGCATAGAAATAATAGATGAAATATACAAAAGTATAGAATAAACACAGAATTGAGCTTGAAAGTAGGACAAGGCAATCCAGGTGCCAGAAATGAAAAGAGGGAACAAAGCCCGAGGACATGGCAGAAGCTATTGATGACTAGCTCAGAAAACTATTAGGAGCTGACTATAGGCCCTACTTCCTGGAGAGCTGGTATTGAAACTCCCACACAGGGCAAGGGAAGAGGGCTTTGGGCCTGGCAGCTGAGCTCCCATGTAGACGTGAGACTAACTGTGATTGGAGAATCAAAAAAGAAATAGCAACATCAAGAAAGCCATCATACCCTGGCTGGGTGGCTCAGTTGGTTGGAACATCATCCTGTGAACCAAAAGGTTGCAGGTTCCATTCCCAGTCGGGGCAGATACAGGAGGCTACCGATTGACGTTTCTCTCTGACATCGGTGTTTCTCTCCCCACCCCCTTCCTCCTCTAAAATCAATAAAAACATATCCTCAGGTGAGGATTTAAAAAAAGAGAAAGAAAGCTGGTCTTTTACCTAAAGTCACAAATAGAAACAGAGTCACCTGGGAGTTGCTCACCCAGGCCCGATTTATACTTCCTAAATGTGTGAAAACCGAGTCAAGAAATGAACACACAAAGCAAGTAGCCTAGACCTTGTGGATCTCTTAGGGTATTGGCAAACAAAACCCGTCCCTTTGGGATGACTTTACGCCCAGAGCACCCACGCTCTTGGGAGCACAGCTCCTGCTGAAGATGCGTGCACGACAAAAACGACAAAATGCACGTGGGCAATCACCACCATGAGAGAGAGCGAGTTAGCGGATATAACAAACTGTCAGTTTTGTACACCAAGAGCTGGAGATAGTAGCACAGTTTGACCAAACTTTAAAAGAAGTATTTCGACAATATGCAGGGAGCTAAAGAGAGAAACAGTAAGGTAAAAATAAGGAAACAAAATCCCTGAGGGTTGGGGGAGTCACAGTGAGGAGGACTGTAAGAAATACGGTGATCAGGAGAGGCCTCAAGGGGTGGGCGAAAAATACGCAGAGACACGAAGGAGGTGAGGGAGCTAGTTAAGCAGGTATCAGACAGCAGAGAGTTTCAGGTGGTGATGACCTTTGAGACAGGACTGCGGCTGTTCTGTTTGAGGGCAGCCAAGAGGCCAGGATAGCTGGAAGGGAATGCCTAAGGGGAAGAGTTAAATTAGTCAGTCTTGCTGAGCCTCAGTTTACTCATCTGTAAAATAGAGACTCTTTACTTCCCGAGCTGGGAAGATTAAGTACCTTAAGCCAAGGAGAGGTATATATGGGAGAACATTGTTTTAGATTGTTTGCGTCTGCTATCTAAACCTCATAAGAAGCCTCTAAGGTAGGTCATATTACCTCCATTTTACACATGAAAACACAGAGGCTTCAAGAAGTTAAACACCTTGGCCAAAAAGACAGTGAGAGGCACAGCTGGGATTTAAACACAGACCCCTGTGTCTCTAACAGCCAAAGTCTTTCCGTAATCTTCATGTGGAATGGCCAGGCACACTGATGGGTGTATAGTAGCAGTGGTTTCATTTTTTTCTTACCCTGAACCAGATCCATCAGCAATTGAATCAGTCTTACTTTCGGTTCCTCCCAAAGCACAGCCTTAAGGCAAGATTTGAATGTAGGTCATGTATTTGGGAGCTGATGCCAGAAAGCAGGAGTGAAGGAGCGGGAAGAATGAGAAGAAGAAAGAAAAGACAGGAAAGGTTATTACTACTATGGGTAACTAGGACCCAATCATACTGAGGACTTTCTGAAGAATTGGGTTCTTAGGCACCTCAGACTTGCCTCTCCAAAGGACAGGGTGCTGGGACAGTCACCCCATTCACCTGACTCTCACTGTTTAGGGTTTGCCCCGGGGGTGGTTCCAGGGTGCCTTCCACATAGGCTCCTACAGCTTCAGAGAGGGTCCGAAGGCTTTACCATTTCCTTCTAGAGAAAATTCCGGCAGTGCAGGAAGTACCAAGAGACCTGCATTTCCATTCTCCATTCCCCATTGAGGGGACCACAGTCTCTGGCTCTCCAGCTGCCACCTCTTCCACAATGTATTGTATTCTCATTGAGAATCTTTTAACCCTAATTGCCCAATTTCAGAAACCCTGTATGGCCTTTTTGGAACAAAATTAATCTTTCCAAAATAACTCCAAATGATGAAGTGTGCGTGTATGATTTTAACTAAGTGAGATAAACCAGACTGAACTTATTCAGATGTGTTCCAAGTGCATTGACTATTCAGAGGATATGGATTAAAGTATTAAATGGTCCAATATAATATTTATATAGCGTTTGTAAAATATGACATGTTAATGAACATCAGATCTGAATAGAGGTGAGATGATAATAGTATATGAAAGTCTTTTGTGCTGGATGTCTTCTTCACTAAGATATACTTCTATTGTGAATTTCAGAAACTGTCATCTTCAGAATTGACCAATAATACTCACTTTGTATACTACAAAGTTTGACCTTCACGGCTGTGAAGAAAAATCTTTTAAGATTTTGAAGATGATTAAGAGCACACAGGAGGGAAGAATCAAAGAATGGCAAAAAGAGGGATATTTTTAAGTCATTTACCCATTTCAAAGTATTTTCATGTCAGTTATCCCCTATCTTCATTCACGCATTTGCTCAGTCACGTACTCGGCAGCCACTGGCCCCGTCTCTGTGCCGGGACCGTGGCAGGCACTTGGAGATGCAGATTTGAAAAACCTGTCTCTGCAGGATCGAGAAACTGCAGTAGCCTGTGGATGGCATGGGTGGTAGGGTTCCTCTGTGTGCTCTGAACAGTGAGGAAGATGAGACTTAAAAAGATGAAGTCATTTACCAAATCCAACAAGCGATGAATGTTTGAAAAAGGCTGAAATTTTAACCAAGCCCCCTGACTTAAGTGAGAAGCCCAGACGTTTTTAAGATGGTGCATTTAATGTGTTTCACTTGGCATATAGGACCAGAATGTTGATTTTTGAACCAATCATGCCCCAGAGGGAAAATATTATAAGACAAGAACATGCAAAAATTACCACTCATGTGTCCTCATCCCAGTAAGTGTTTTTCTTCGACTTCAACTGGAGTTTGGACCCCTCTGCATATATTAGTTGCAAACACTTTAAATTTAATTTTTCAGTTTTTTGTTTAGAAGGACCTTGTACTTTGCTCTGCCATTAAGATTCTGAATGACCTTTGCATATTCTTTATTCATGTTTTCTTTTTCATTTTGGATATTCAAATGACTGGGGTAAGTATAGTGTGAAGCTTTAACTCCAGTAAACACACCATTAGGTCCAAATTTATGACGGCATCAGCATTATGGAAGGCAGGACAGAAATGTGTCTTCCAACAGGTTTTCTGCCCTGTTAGCTTATTTGTTCCTGAACAATGTCTGCTGCCAGCCATATCCAGGCAATTTATGTAACAACTGGAAAAATGTTCCTTATCTTTGTCACTTCTCAGGAACTTTTTGACTTCTTGGTGAGAGTGGGGCCAAAGAAAGAATGAATTTCATTTTTATCCGTACCTGGGTTCACCAACAGGCAGAGAGATTGATTCAGGGGGAATTTTGTACCCTCTCCTCTCCTCCCTCAGAAAAACATTCAGCCAGCCCCACTCAAACTTTCAGGGGTCTCCTGAGCAAATTGGTTTTCACCATGGTCAGGGTTCATGTCCTCCTTTCTTTTCCAGCCCTTCCCTGGCTTCCTGCCCATCCGTTTGACCTCAGGCAGTCCTTGTAGCTCTGGGTCTACACTCTCCCCTTGGACCCGATGGCAGGTTTAGCTTCTCTGATTTGCCCCGCAGTGTCCCTCCCTGGGTGCTCATTTTTGTATGACCTTCCAGCCCAATAACCTGCCAGCCCATTCCCCTCAGCTCCCGAGAGGAAAAGTAAGACAGCTAGGGGACAAAGTATCTGTACCTTGCTATCCACAGTGTCTAGCTAGTCTAGGAATTTTCCCAGCTTGCTCTATGGTAAAGCTCTACAAAAGAAACAGATTTTCTGGTCTAAATATCACCCAATAAAGTTGGAACAGGGAAGCTGACTGTGGAGAGAGCAGATAATATCCACCATTTATGTACCCCCTGCTCTGTATTAGAAACTGTACTTCACATGTATTTCCTGTGTGGTAGTGATGACAATCCCTAGTTTCTACATGAGGAAACCAAGATTCAAGGATTGTATGTGACATTGAGGTTATATGCCAAATGTCACATCGCTTATAAAAGCTGTGATTTGAACCTGTCTTGTTTCTAACTCATACTCGGTCTAGAACAGGCTGCTTCATAAGATCTGAACGATACATACAATTCTGGGAGAGGTACATGATAGTAGGGTAGGATGTACTCATGAAGTGCACCAGGCAAGGCACTGGCCTCAGGGAGGTCCAGCATGGGGCAGTGTGGTGTTTCTAAAGGCAGAGGGTAGAAGTAGGCAATATAAGGAGCTCTAGAAGTCAAGAAAGGCTCACGAGAGCTCTGCCATTGGTTCCCAGGGAACAGGCTTGATGTTGGATTCATCCACACTCAAATCCAGAGGACAAGGGCAAGGCCAAGGCAGGATCCCTATGCAAGATGGAAAGCACAGTCATTAGAGAGCAAAACTCAGTCCCTCTGGGGCTCTTGGTTTTGACAGCTGGGTCAGAATTAGTGTAAATCCCCTTCCTGAAGACAAGGCTATGACATTTCCTCAACACACTATCATTGAATAAGAGTTGCCCTAGGAGGGTGTTTCACCCCCCGGCATGCTCAGGAGAAGTTCACATGGTTTCTTTCAGCCTTGCCCAAGGACAGGTGCCAGGTGCTTTTCATTCCACGTCCTCGCCACCCTTCTGCGTGCCTAAGGACCACTCTTGGTCTTGGAGGGCTTAGGATTTTCCTGGGGATGTGGAAATGGTATTGCTAATAAAAGATGGGACCAATGAAATTGCATAAAGTCTTGGGGTACATATTGAGTCTTGATGACTGTGATTGATAAGATGTCCTTCCCTGGAGGGCAGTCACCATACCTCCTGATGGACAGTGGTCCTTAAAATGGCTCTCAGTCTGCTCCTAGGTCCCTCTTGACCAGTCAATCCAATGTGATCCATCTTCCAGTGGAACAACTCTTACCCACCCTCTGGGGAGGTCTTCCTGATCTTCAGTTTTTCTCCCCAATCTGGCTGTTTAGAATAACTTTGCTTTTTGTTACTTGAAAGGTCTGGGCTCTTGAACCTAAAGAGAAAATATGCCCTTACCCTGGTGGGTGTGGCTTAGTGGATTGAACACCAGCCCATGAACCAAAGGGTCACTGGTTTGATTCCCAGTCAGGGCACATGCCTGGGTTGCGTGTGAGAGTCAACCATACATTGATGTTCCTCTCCCTCTCTTTTTCCCTCCCTTCCCCTCTGTCTAAAAATAAATAAAATCTTTAAAAAAAAAGAAATTAAAGAGAAAATTCTTCATAAAAACAAAAAGAAAAAATATTCCCAAAATGCTAATGTCTCTGGTGAAAGTCTACTTAAAAACTCAAAGCTGAACACATGTCATATTTTCTCTGTCTTTGTTTCTACAGTCACAGCTCTCCCTGAGGACAGGGTATACTGAAAGCTCTGTTTGCTCTACGTGTGCTGGGAGAAGTCAGGTTGGAGTCATCACAAGGGAAAGATAGATGCATTCCTCTAGTAGTCTCACCAACAACACAACTCTTCAGGGTAGACAAGAAGGGCTTCATTAAAGATGCACCTTTACTGTAAGATGAACCCACGTTTCAGAAAAATTAATGTGTGTGTGTTTTAGATCACATCTTGAATGAGGCAAGGTCTGCAGGGAGGGTGTAGTCCCTTGGCTCTGCTCTGAGGATGGGAAAAACATGGCACCTCCAGTTAGAAAAGATGAAAACACAACAACCTCCTGCCAACCTTCCTGCGCTACTAGGGGACAGAAGTGGCAGTAACCGATATAAAACTCAATGAATTACCCTGTCACTCTGTAATTCCATCTGTATACTTGCTTAAATGTACTTTTAAGGTTTAATAGGTCTTCCTTAATATGTGTGTGACAGGTGAAGGATGAGGAGGGGAGTTACCTTCGCCCTGAAGAAAGGTCCTTAATCGACTGTCAGCTCCTAATGAACAGAAGCCATTGTCCAGTGAGATGCAACAGATGCAGTATGTTAGGCCAGGTGGCCCCATTTTCAATGATTTGGGGAAAAAAATATGTCGCCTTTTGGAGATGTTGATTGCTTCCAGTCTAAGTGCTTTTGTGCTGTTCTTTCCCCAAATTGGCATCTGCTGTATCTCTAGGGGCATCTCTCTTGCTTGGCTTCAATGCATCTATTTGAAGCTGACTGGAATGATTTTGTTGGAAATAAAGTTCCCATTGTGACACTCTCTCCTTATCCCCCGTGGGAGGCAACAGCATGCCCAGGTGAAAAATGTTCAGCCAAGATGCTATCAGTCTCCTCCATCGGCTGCTGTAGGCTCTGCTTTCTTGCAGCCTCTGCAGAGCTTTGGAAGGTCCCAGGGCAGTGGAAAGAGCACAGACTCCCCCAGCTGGAATCTTGCTCTCCGAAAGTTTCTTAAGATCTTTGAGCCTTGGCATCCTGACCTCTAAGAGGGGAGGTAATTTTATTGAAGAAGGTGCATTCACCTCCACTGAGATCAGGTCCATGATGAACACATGAAGAGGCCGACATGGGATCACCTGACTAAGACACCTGGTTGTTTGGGGAAGCTTATTAGAAAGCTAGTGAGTAGCTGAGAGGGAATGAGGCAGTGACCAGGTCAGAAACATACTCCAGGGAAAGCCAGGGAGGAGAGACCAGCAGAAAAAGAACACTCCACTCTGGAGGAGGGTTCCAAGGCCAAACCCGGAAGTACCTGCTGCCTCACGTGTATCTACCTGCAGAGCACATTTGTGTGTGAGGGCCCAGGACGCCCCATGGTCTGTTTAGGTGGATGCATTTATTATTCATGTATTTTCCTGATGTGCTTTGCCCAAAAAGGCCTCTCTTACCAGAACATTCTAATCTTCTCCTAAACACAGAGAAGCCATGGCATTGGCATTGTTTCCTTCACCTTCTGGTTCTGGTGTCTGAGATTATGCCATGAGGCAGATCAAGAAGAAAAAGGAGATGGAGAGCCCTGAACTCGCTCCTTGTTCTCCAGCTGGAACATTTCTGGATTTCTATTTTCAGCGGGCTGCCTGGCCCTCTGCAAGTTGCCGGCAGGAACCCCGTCCACGGCAAACAGAACCCAAAGATTCAGGGCTGTGGGGTATTATTTCCATCTTACATGTTTACCTGTATACCATACTGAACTCTGAAGAATACAGGTTAGACTCCTTCCAAAGAATTATACATTCAGTGACTTTTAAACTGATGTAAGAAATGGTTAGAACAATTTTTCACCCTTCCTCTCTGTTTTCTTCTCTCCCTTCAATTCCTCATTCTCTTTTTCTAGCATCTTGTTAGACATTTATTGTGTATGAACTAAAAGTAGACTCCATCAAAGGTGGATAACTTTCTGGAACAAAAGTTAATGATCAAATGATCACTGAAACCTGTCTCAAGAAGAATCAAAGGTGTCAAAGAACGGATGCTCTGTCTGAGCTGCTTGCCCAATTACAGCCAAATTGGACAGCCTCACAACGCTGCTATCTTCCCCCTGTTTTCTTCTTCTCTCCTCTGTGGGGCCCACAGCCCTTCACTTCTCATTAGGACCTTCCTGAGAGGTGAAAAATGAAAAAGGGAAAAGACAAAAGAAAAAAAAAGCTGGAATAGGAAACGAGCTGGTTTAGCTACTTAGTAGTAGCTCAGGGAAAAAGATCTAGATAAGAAAGAAGAAATGAGCCCAGGTCAGTTAAAGGATAGTTTCTTAATTGCCTGGGGACTTTGTTGTTCCTTCCATTCTGCCCCATTCCTACCAGCCAAAATAATTGAGGCAAGCTTTAGAGCGGGATTTTAAGAGAGGTCCTCTTAAATAAAAGGCAGCTGCTGGTTTAAGATTGGCTTGAAGTAAATAAATCCATCTTCAAAGAAGATGTCCAGGGTGGTGCTGTGGTTTTCTATTATTATTATTATAATTATTATTTTTAATTACTTTATTGTTGTTCAATTATAGTTGTCTGCATCCTCTCCCCTCACCTCCCCCCACCCCTTCCAAAACTACCTCCCTCCCCTGCTTCCACCCTCCCTCTTGGTTCTGTCCATGTGTCCTCTATAGTGGTTCCTGAAAACCCTTCTCCCCATAGTCCCCTCCCCCTTCCCCTCTGGCTATTGTTAGATTGTTCTTAATTTCAATGTCTCTGGTTATGTTTTTCTTGGTTTTTCCTTTTGTTGGTTATATTCCAGTTAAAGGTGAGATGTCCCTCACCTTTGGTATTTGTCCCTCACCGCCTGGCTTATTTTGCTTAGCATAATGCTCTCCAGTTCCAGTATTAAAATAAAAAGAGAACCAACCGTATGGGAAAACATATTTGCCAATTATACCTCAGGCAAGGGTTTGATCTCCAAAATATATAAAGAACTCATATGACTCCACTCCAGGAAGACAAAAAAACAAATTAAAAAATTGGCAAAAGACTTGAACAGACACTTCTCCAAGGAGGACATACAGAGGTCCCAGAGACATATGAAAAGATGCTCAGCATCACTAGCCATCAGAGAGATGCAAATTAAAACCACAATGAGATACCACCTCACACTGCTCAGAATGGTCACCATAAACAAAGCAACAGATAAGTGTTGGAGAGGATGCAGAGAAAAAGGAACCCTAGTTCATTGTTCGTGGGATTGCAAACTGGTGAAGCCACTGTGGAAAACAGTAAGGAATTTCCTCAGAAAACTAAAAATGGAACTGACTTTTGACCCAGAAATTCCACTGCTGGGATTATACCCTAAGAGCCCTGAAACACCAATCCAAAAGTACCTATGAACCCCAATGTTCATAGCAGCACAATTTACAATTACAATAGCCAAGTGCTGGAAGCAACCTAAGTGCCCATCAGCAAATGAGTGTATCAAGAAACTGTAGTACATTTACACAATGGAATTCTGCTCAGCAGAGAGAAAGAAGGAGCTTATACCCTTTGCAACAGCATGGGTAGAACTGGTTTTCTATTATTTTTAATCAGGAAAAACTTTACAAGGATAATACCTAACTCCCAACTTCTGCGTGTTAGAGGGTGAGTAGGGGCAGGACGCAGTGGAGGGCAGGATGTGGTCTCCCCAGGTGAGCTTCCCCCTAACTCTTGGTAACAGCCCCTAGAGCTCTGAAGAAGCTTCCCCAGAGGCCACCAGATCACATTGACTTGGTGATTCTGTAGGCTTTCTGGCCAGTTAGGGTTGGATTGAAATCTCATCTCTGTCACTCTAGCAGCTAGAATGCTTTTGATGACAATAGGATACTCAACTATTCATTAATTATGATTCATTATTTATGTCCCTACAAACCTAGGTTTTTTAAAAATTCTTTTGCCCCTTTGTCCAAAACATTGGTTTTCACATCAAGGCTGGTCCCACATTACAGTGGGATGGCGGCCACAGCTCAGGAAAGGATGTCCTCACTCTCCTGTGTCCACAAGAAGAAACGAGGTTCTTTGTCTTTGCTTTTCCCTTTCTTTTTTAGGGAATAAACATATTGCAGAAGCTCAACAGATTCCCTGCTATACTTTTGGCTAGCACTAGATAGAGGCTCACCTCTAAACAAGCCACTGACCAAAAAAAATGAGATCACCATTTGGGTTTGGGACCAATTATGCTTCCCCTCTGGGTGGGAGCCCACCTTCCATGAGGACCCTGCCAACTGGATAAAGCTGACATTCTATCAGCAAGGGGAAAGGGAGGAGGGCAATTGGGCAGGCAACCAGGTGTCTAGTGACCTAGAGCCTCAGTCTCCTTACCAGACAAATAGGGAAAACAAAATGTATCACAAGGTTGTTGTGAAGATCAATGAAAGACAAAAGCTGAGAGAAGTTCAGACAAGATATTTTTAGGTATAGTCTTTTTCGTAAAGTTTTAAATTGACTGGAAGATTAAATAAAGCTTATGTCTTTATGCATTAAATTCAACTGTCTCCTCCTAAAGTAGAGAAATTTTGCCATCAGAGCTCATGAAGCCACTTACTCATCTTTTCAATCATAGATTCAAGTATGACTTATTGAAAAACCGATATATTAAGTCCAGTATAGCTCCAACCGTAGTGAATCACTTGTTCTACATAAACAAACGTGAAAGACTGGCCACTATTCTGAGGGGCACAAATCGATCAGTGAAACCATGGTTTTCATCTGATATATGCATAATGCTGCTGTGATCACTCATCAGAACACATGTTCTGAATTTAAGCTGACCCCTTCCATATATTACAAGTAAATAGACTAATCCTGTAAGATACTATGTTATTCAGTTTTCCAAAGTTATAGGGCCACCCATAAATGTTTTTAAATCCCTTTAGTTATAAATTGAATGAATTTCTTTCATTGAAAGGACTATAAATCATGTGACATCAGAATTGTCCTAAAAAATTAAAAATATAAAGTGACCCTAATATTGTGTTATAAGTTCTACTAATATTCCAAATTTTTTCCACTGAAATACATTCAGGAAATATTCAATAGAAATCATTATGTTCATTCATTACTAAATGCTATCTTTTTTAAGCAAAGATATTTTACTTCCCTTTATACCCCATCTTTCCATGATATCTCAGTGATAGTATTTGGAAGATAGATATACTTCTGAATACAGATTTGGATATAAAACATACAGAGTAATTTAATTATAAAATTTATTGGGGTGATATTGGTTCATAGGGTCATACAGGTTTCAGGTGTACATTCCTATGATACATGATTTGTATATCACATTGTATCCCCACCACTATAAGTCAAGTCGTCTTCCGTCACCATATATTTTTCTCCCTTTACCCCTCTCCTCCCTCCCTCTGGTAACTACCATGCTGTTGTCTGTCTGTCTGGGTCTATGAGTTTCAGCTTTATATCCCACATATGAGTGAAATCATGAGGTTCTCAGCTTTTTCTGGCTGACTTATTTCACTTAGCACAATCTTCTCAAGATCTATCCATGTTGTCACAAATGGCAGTATTTCATTTCTTCTTGTGGCTGAGTAGTATTCCATAGCATATATTACCACATCTTATTTATCCAGCCATCTATGGAAGGACACTTTGGTTGCCTCCATGTTGGCCATCGTGAATAATGCTGCAGTGAACATAGAGTGCATGTATCTTTGCAAATACATGTTTTTGAGTTTTTCAATTAGATACCCAGGAGAGGGGTTGTTGGGCCATATGGTAACTATATTCTTAATTATTTGAGGAACTGCCATACTGTTTTCCATAGTGACTATACCAGTCTACATTCCCACCAGCGGTGAGTGAGGCTTCCTTTGTCTCCGCAACCTCTCCAACACTTGTTATTACTTGACTTGTTGATAACAGCCATTCTAACAGGTGTGAGGTGGTATGTCATTGTCATTTTGCTTTGCATTTCTCTAACAGCTGGTGAAGTTGAACGTCTTTCATATATCTGTTGGCTGTTTGTATGTCTTCTTGGGAGAGATGTCTGTTCAGGTTCTCTGCCCAGTTTTTAACTGGAGTGTTTGTTTGTTTAGTATTGAATTGTATGAGTTCTTTGTATATTTTTGGTATTATCCCCTTGTCAGAGCTGTTGTCTGCAAATATCGTCTCCCATTTGGTTGGTTGGCTTTTTATTTTGTTGTTGATTTATTTTGCTGTGTAGAAGCTTTGCACATTGAGATATAAAAGTGTTCACCCTTGCAGCCATTTGAAAAGTAATTTGGTAACATGTTTATAAGCTAATAATTATGCCTCAGGGAGTCATTTCTAATGAAATAACCCCCATAAGTAGGGGGAAATATTGGGCACAAAGATATGCATCACCTGTTATTTTAAAAGAGTAGACATTTGTAAACCACCAAAATTGTCCAGCAATAGAAAATGGTTAGGCAAGTTTTGGTTTTGCCAGTTAACAGAATATTATATAGCCTTTTAATATATTTGTCAAGAGTTTTTATAACAAGTTAAAATGTTCCTGTTACAACATGAACTGAGAAACAGGATGAAAGATTTTATAATTATTGAAAATCTAGAAAAAAATGAGATTCTTTGGATAGGGAATTTTACAAAGTAGGTGATATGAAATGTGTCAAAATGCTACAGTGACTATGTGTGCAAGATTGGATTGTGGGTGGTTGTTTCTTTTTTGCATTTTGGTCTTTTCCAAATCTGTATTAATAATCATATATTGCTTTCATCATCTGAAAAGCATACATTAACTTATGCACTTATTAAAATAAAAGAGAACATGTTCTTGCTGAAGCTAGCTAGAAAATCTGCCCTAAAAATCCTTTACATTTCTCTCTGTAAAGATTAACACGCTGGCCTAACGAAACACATGACTGATTTTTCTCTACCACACTGCCTCGCCTAGCAGATTATGAGATTCCAAACTGAGAGTCAAGGGGGTTTGCCTACACTGGATTCTATGATGTTCCGTACTGCCCAGTAAATACTAGACACCCCAAAAATTGTTTAACTCTATTCTTCTGTAATTTACCCAGAGTTAGTTCAGTCTAACAATTTCAGTACATTCTCAACGCCAGGAAGACAAACAATCCAATTAAAAAGTGGTCTAAGGACTTGAACAGACACTTCTCCAATGGGGACATATACATGACCAATAGACATATGAAAAATGCTCAGCGTCACTAATCGTCAGAGGAATGCAAATGAAAACCACAGTGAAATATCACCTCACACCTGCCAGAATGGCTACCGTTAATAAATCAACAAACAGCAAGTGTTGGTGAGGATGTGTGGAGAAAAGGGAACCCTAGCGCGCTGTTGGTGGGAATGCAGACTGGTACGGCCACTATAGAAAATAGTATGGTGTTTCCACAAAAAATTTAAAATGGAGCTGTCATTTGACCCAGTGATGCCACTTCTGGAAATATACTCTAACAATTCCAAAATGTCAGTCAGAAAGAATATATGCACCCCTATGTTCATAGCAGTATTACTTAAACAGCCAAGATCTGGAAGCAGCCCAAATGTCCATTAGTAGGTGAGTGGATAAAACAACTATGGGACATTTACACAGTGGTATACTACACAGCTATAAAAAATAAGAAAATTTTACCCTTTGTGACAGCATGGATGGACCTGGAGAACATTACGCTAAGTAAAATAAGCCATTCAGAGAAAGACAGTACCATATGATTTCATTCATATGTGGAATCTAATGAACAAATTGAACTAATGAGCAAAATAGAGACAGATTCATAGACAGAGAGCAGGTTGACAGCTCTGGGGGAGGTGTGAGGGGTGGAGGGACTGAACAAAAAAAAACAACTCATGAGCATGGACAACAGTGCAGTGATTGCGGAGATGTGGGGAGAGGTAGACGTGGAAGAGAGTATAGGGGGATAAATGGTAATGGAAAAAATACAATAAAAATGAACTATTAAAAAAAAAAGGAGAAACTCTTACCCTTTTGTGACAGCATAGATGGACCAACCTGGAGATTATTTTGCTAAGCAAAATAGGCCAGTGAGAGAAAGACAAATACGATATGATCTCACTTATATGTGGAATCTAATGAACAAAATAAACTGATGAACAAAATAGAATGAGAGGCCTGGGTACCTGGAACAACTGACAGATCTCAGAGGAGAGGGAGGTGGGGAGGTTTGGATGAAAGAAGGTGGAGAGATTAGCCAAAGAGCGTATACGCATAGCCCAGGGACTCAGGCGGCAGTGTGATGAAGGCCAGGGGAGGGGCGGCCAGGGCTGGGTGGGCACGGGCAAAGAAGGGGAAAATGGGGGACATCTGTAATAGTGTCAGCAATAAAAAATTCAGTATGTCTAAAAAGGTTTCAAGAAATATTTGGATGATTGCTCATTTCTTCATTATTTTAATATCATTTTTAAATTTAATATTTATTGTATTTTTTCCATTACCGTTTACTCCCCTTGTACACCCCTCCCCCAGCAATCACCACAAAAATCACCATTTTGTCCATGTCATGAGTCCTTTTTCCTTTTTGATCTATCCCTCCCCTGCACCACTAGCTGCCATCCTGATCTCCATCTATGAGTCTGTCCCTATTTTCGTGGTTTGTTCAGTTTTTATGGAATCCTGTGATAGAATTTGGAGGTATAATTTAAAGTTGTTGAGATATACGAACTTTGTCCAGAAAGTATCCAGCCATGTACTATGAGAAACAGACATTTGTTGATGAAGATACAAGACACAAGAAACATTGTACACAGGACAATGACACCTTTGTCCTTTTCAAAGTAGGCACCTTGGGACCTCACACAGTTCTCCCAGTCTCCATCAGCTGCCCCATTGTAGTTTCCTAAATCTCAAGGAAGGTCTGAAATCTCTTCCCTTTCAAAGGTGACTTTAGTTTGGGGAAAAGCCAGAAGTTGTAGATGCCAAATCTGGGCTGTAGGGGGGCTGAGTCACCTCGGTGATTTGATATTTTGCCAAAAAACTCTGCACAGGACACGATGCCTGAGCGGCTGCATTGTCATAGTGAAGCTGCCGATCACCAGGTGCCCATGGCTGTGGCCTTCTGAATCATCTGAATAGTTTCCATGAAAGAATGTTCAAGCTCAATGCAAAACTTGATGCCGCTTCATTGCTCTACACACTCAATCATTTTGAATGTGACAGCCACACAGTGCACATGCTCACTCGATGGCATCTACCACCCCCACTGACTGTGAAGCTGTCATTGATCACACATGCACATTCCGGTCCATTCTCCTCGGCTGCCAGGTTACACAATGTTGCGCAAACCATTCTCTTTATATTAGCAATGGCTGGACTTTTCCCGGACAAAACTCATATTTCTCAAAGAGCAACCAGTCCATCTTGTTACCAGACACACCACCTCCCATGGTATGTTTGGTGATGGAGCACACAGGTAGCACGTCAGGCCAGGGCTAACCCAGCCTTCCATAGACAGTGCTCATTGGGCAGCTCCAAACCCAGATTTTCCGCACAGACATTCCTGATGAGCTTACAAATCACAAGTTCTCCAAAGGAACAAAATGCCAACAGGAACACCATGGAAAGAAATGTGCTGATGTTAAATCACACGCAGTGACATCTGAGGTCAGTAAACATCCCTCCCCACTGCACTCACTCCTTTTAATTGACAGGGTGTGACCAAGCCATCTGTGTTTCACAAATCCGAGTAGAAGGAGCAGGTAACTTCACCTCAGTAATTTCGGTTTCAAGCAAAACTTATGGCTTCTTGCATTTGTGGCTCTCCAATGCGTCTGCTAAGGGAGGAGGTGCATCTAGTAATTCTGATGCTGGCAAGAAACTCTTAAGTAGAATTAAAAAAATATTTTTTATTTGTTTATTTTTAGACAGGGGGGAATGGAGGAAGAGAGGGAGAGAAACATCAATGTGTGGTTGCCACTCGAGCATTCCTTACTGGGGACCTGGCCTGCAACCCAAGCATGTTCCCTGACTGGGAATCGAACCAGCGACCCTTTGGTTTGCAGGCTGGTGCTCAATCCACTGAGCCACACCAGTCAGGGCTAAGTAGAATTTTCTTGAAGTAACGTAACTACCATGGTGATGCTGCCTCCTATCTCACACTCTATGGACACTGTCTGACAAAACTTCTGTAACCACATTTAGTGGATCTAGACTCTTGAGATCCCACTCTATAGTTATTTGAGTTAATACTCATAGAAACATTTCACTCATTCATCCCATTTATTCATTCACTTAACAGACACTTGTTGAGCACCTACTACATGCTATGTACTGTTCTTGGTGTGGTGTAGGTATGAGCCACATGGTCTTGGCTTCTTGTTCATTATTTCCTCTTGGTCACAATGAAGGCGGTCCAGCCAAGTCTGTGCTGTTGCCGCCTGTAGTGATTTAGCTCCTATGATAGAACAAGGAACCTGCTTGAGGGATGTGCCACCTGCTAAACCTCCTGGGACATCTCCCACTGCCTGGTCATTTGTTTGTTGATGATGTGGGGTGCTGGTGACAGCTCAGAAAAGGACACTAACTCCCTCAAAAATCAGTTCAAGTAAATGTAGAACCATAAGTAGGAATGATTGTATCTGGAAATCAGTGTGCTGGAAAAAAAGTTAAAACTGGATGCTAACCTCTAACTGTGCAGCAGGGGTCTGAGATGGAATTGGGAGCACATGAAACCATTTTCAGATAGTGTAAGGTAATCAGGATGGGGATTTTGAAAAATCAATATGAATTCCAAATCCAGATTTATTACCAGTTAAAAAGTAACAAAATAAATGTAACATGTCTTATAACTTTTGTGTGTTCATTTGTGGCATTTGGAAGATCTTTTTGCCATTTCTTGAACAAATATTTACTGAGCCTTTATTATATGGCAGACTCTGCACTAGACACTGAGGATACAGCATTAAAATAGTCAGTTAGGCTTTTAGTTTTCATGAAGCTTAAAACCTGGTAGGGACAAAACCTTAACAAATAATCACATAGAAATAAGGAGTTATCCACACAGAGACTATGGTGGTCATCAGACATCACTTTTAGCGATTACTTTCATAAATAGATTTTCATGTGTTCTTGTTTGGTCAGTAAAATAAAATATTAAGCTTTTTGCAGGAAATATCTGTATTTTGCAGGCAAGCAACTCCAGTAAATGGCTCATGAATGGTGTGAAGTCTTCTGTAGTTTAGATTTAGGGATCCCAGTCATGACATTTAACTCAGGTAGGTATCCAGGAGGGTTGTTGTGGTAGGAACACAGTGGAAGCTAGTCCTAAAGTGACAGAAATCTCAAGATACTAGCTTTGGAAGTTGCTCCTCTGCGCTTATATACCAGCAGGTGGTTAACAGCACTGGGCAGAGGACCCTGGCCATATACCTTCATTCCTGCTTCTAGAGGACTTAGTTTCCTGAGTCTCCTGGAGCCTCATAATTGTCTGGGTCTTCTGAAGTGTCCTCCAGGTGTCAGCCCTTAAAAGTGGCATAGGTGCTAGAGAGCTCAATGCTGTCTGCCTTCCAGGAGAGCCACCTGACCAACAAAAAAATCAACTATCTTTGCCCCACCAAAGGATGCTTGTCCTTAGTGCTCCTGCCGCCCCCCCCCCCCCCCGCAACTCTTTTCTTTTACTGTTCAAATAGGCACCAAGGAAATATTAACAACCCACTGCACAAGCAGGTCCCCAGCAAAGGACTGTGATACCACCTGTCTCTGAGGAGAGTTCTCTGTAGTGACTCTGCTCTGCTGAATTTGTGGAATGAAGACCTACCTCCCATTGAGCGGGGAAAGGGAAGTCACCATACTCCTATCTTTGCAGGCCAATAAGAACAACTCCAGTATGCTTTGACCTTTCTCTTTATTCTTAAACTTTCCTTGGAGGTAGAGATGGTTAGGGATTTGATCATCTCCTCAGAGGGGGTGTCTGGCCCCCAATCTAATGATCTCATTAAAATATGGGACACTGGCCCTGGCTGGTGTAGCTCAGTGGATTGAGCATTGGCCTGCAAAGCAAGGGGTCACTGGTTTGATTCCCAGTCAGGGCACATGCCTGGGTTGTGGGCCAGGTCCCCAGTAAGGGATACACGAGAGGCAATCACACGCTGATGTTTTTTTTCCTCTCTTTCTTTTCTCCTCCTTTATCCTCTAAAAATGAATAAATAAAATCTTTAAGAAAAATAAAATATGGGACATTTGCCATCTGTGTCCTCAGCTTGAGGTAATTCTAGGACAACAGGAAAAGCCCCATGTAAAATTCTTTCACATTTGTGATATACTAACACAAACGTAGAACTCAACAACTGTTTGTGAATCCACACAGTGGCTGGGCCACTGCATAGCACATATTTTGTTCTGTGAAAGTAAACAAAACCTCACAGATATAGAAATTAAATAACTCAAAGTCCTTCAAAAGCTCGAGGTTCTTTGTTGTTGAAGTAAATGCGTGATGAACTACTCATCTTGAGTGTTTTAGGACCCAGACCAAAAGTAGTTTAGCTCTGGGAATAAGTTGAAGGTTTCTCTTTGGCACTACTTGGAAATAAAAAGTAGGTAAGAGAAAATAAGCAATGCTCAGCACATAATGCAATTCTAATTATTTGGCTGTTACAAAGGGCCATGTTAAGGTAGGACACACACATAATCACTCAATTTCCAACTCAAAATAGAGAAGGGGAGTACTCCTTCCCATTAGGAATGGCCAAGTGGGTTGTCCCTGCTACCAGGTAAATTCTAGGACTAGCGAGACTGGCCATCCAGGAAGGAAGATCAGGAGGAAGCGAGCAGATAGGAATGTGAAAGAGGCTTCCTACACAGGCCGTCTGGTCTGTCCCGTGTTTCCTCATGACCACATGTAGATGGCAGGATTCTCCCCCGCTCCCCAGACAGGTTATTATCATTGTTGCTTGGGGTCTTAGGCAATCATTCCTCTCTGGACATAATTCATATCTAGGCCCCTCACTAACTTAAAAAAAAATCTTGAAATTCCCCTTTTTAGCACAGACCAATCAGCTGTCAGCAATCTTGTCTACAAACTAACGGTTAGATTTGATACATAGGTATTCCTCGCACAAGTGGACACCCTCATTTACAGACAGCGTGTCTCACGGTTTGTCAGATGAAGGGGACCTGGCACTTGAGTTTTCTTCACATCTTCCCACAACCCCTAGGGAGACACCCACCAGTAGTGTTTCTCGATTTTCAGTATGTAGCAAATTGACACCAGAGCTTCCCAAACTCCATCCCTGAGCTGCCCTCTGATGATGCATTTCCAAGAACAGGATCATTGAACTAAATAAGCAACCTCACCTAACATTAGGGAATACATAAACACTGGAAAATTCCATGAGCAACAGAACGTGGGTATCTCAAGCAGCACCAATGGACGCACACAGCTTGGATGAGGTCAAGCTTTGTAGCTATTTGATGAAAATCCACACATTTATGCCAACATACACCTAAAAAATATAACTTGTAATAACAATTTACTCTGCCCAGTTGTCAGGCCTATGAAATATTCAAAATGTCCTTTTCTAGGCATATGTGAGATGCAGAGAACTTAGACTTTCCCTTGAAGAGGCAAATCGCTTTGACGGGTAGAGGTGGCCTTTCTCTCTAACTGGCATCTTTTGGTGCTTGAGTTTCTTTCCAGGAGACTCATTCAGTATTCATGTTCAATCTGGTTGCACGGCAGGGAAGTGTGGCATTGAATTCATGGTGCAAAGGATAAGCAACAAGGCAACAATCCATCCTCCACAGCAGAAGAAAATCAATTCTGTTTTTCCCAGGCCTTTCGACAGCTGATCAGAGGGAGCCATTCCCCACCTGCTTCAGATGAAGTTTTCAGCAAACATCCCTCTGGATCTTTCTGATTAAAGCCGATTTTGCAGACAGTGCAAATGGAGTTTCCTCCAGTTCAAGGTCTTTTAAGCGCTGCAATTTCTAAAAATTGAGAGATTCTATTTGATACCAAACAACACTGAGTAGAAAGCAAAGATCAACATGAAGGGCATTTACACAGAAGATGATTTCTGATTCAATATCTGTCTCCACGGATGGCTTCATTCTGTGCTCAAGATAATATATTTATGACAGAATTTTGTTCAAGTCTCTCCTGTACCCAGTTTAGCCTCTAGTGGTCGGTTTTCCTTTCTACCTCTCCTTGCAAAATGTAAAATTGGAATTCCTGGGCTGTGACAGAATCCCTCTTTCTTGGCATCCTTGGTGGCCTGGACAAGCCAAGCGCAGTCTGGATTGGGTTCTAGAATAAGCAGGTGCAAAAGGTCCTCAAAACCAGCTCTTGGTTTTCTGCAGGAATGGTGGGAGCAAGAGAGCGCTGAAGCTTCCGATACCTGCAGAACGGCTCAAGCCTGATACAGGCCTGAGTCTTAGACTCGTCTTCCACCAAGCGCCGGGTTCCAGACATCCTGGCCAATAGCTGCGGTGAGCTACTTTTCTTTCCCTCTCTTCTCCTTAACCAGACCTGGGATGGGAAAGCAAGCAAGGGAGCAGAAAAACTTCAAGACCCAAATAATTCACACACTGGAGACTTGGTTTCCAAATAAACTAATAGGCTGCAGACTCTGTTTGATAATGTGCTTGACTTCCTGGACACAAACACTTAAAATGTGTTTTTCCAAAAAACTGAAATCTGAGTGTCAGTGTTTAGGGAGATGGGATTTGGGGAATTGAAAAGAAATCCTTCTAGCTCAAAGTTATCCTTTGCTAGACAGATTGGATCTGAAGCTCTTGTTTTGAAGAAATATTCATTGGGGAAGCAGAGAAAAGTGTGGCTGTGATATTTTCTTCCTTTCAAGTCTGACTAAACATGAACGATGTTCTCTCCTTGCCTAAAGGAGAGAGGGGGCATGCCGCTCCCCTAATTCCTCCATCTGCGCCCCAGCCAAGCTGAAGGAAGACAATGGGGCTGACTGTTCATAGTTTTTTTTAAAAATGCCGTGCACTGGACTTAGGTCCAGCCCGTCATTATTGAGGCCTGCTTATTTTTAACCAGTCTGAACTGGTTTTCTTCAGTTTTCTTTAAAGGGCCAGCTCTAAATATATATCTCAATACAGTGCATCACTCGTGGATCGAGGGTAAACCAAACTGAGAAGTGATGAAGGTCTTTTACTAAATATCTGAACAGAATACACAGGCACACACACCATACACGCACACACTAACACACACACTTAGCGTTTTCCACACCACTTGTCGAACCTGCACTACCTCATAATCAGATGTCAGATGTAAGCTACAGAGTGAAGACAAAAGCAGGAAAAAAAGAAAGAAAACAAGGAACAGTGAGGGATAAGGAAAGAACATACAAAAAGGAAAGGGGGGAGAGGAATTTTCCTTCCTTGCACACATGCATTTATGCTCAGGTTTAAACTCTCTTTAAAGCTTTGTTACGATTTGTTATGCAGACCACATTAAAAGGCATCCCAATGAAAGAAAATATTCATTTACAGCCTTGCTTCGACAACAAATGAAACTGTTGTCACTTTGCTGTGTTCTTTTCCTGTCCCCATCCGGATGTTGGCATCAATTTATCTGTCACTTATCGTGATTCCAGAGCAGCCTTACTTGAGGGGCATCACTGGCTTATTAATTGCTTTTCAGAACAAATACAAAATAAAATAAAACCACATTCAGTGTGGGTTGTAAAATGAATCATGAACACAGAAAATCAACGAAACTGGGAAAACTGCGTCTTAGATTCACGGAAACCTGTGAGTTATCATCTCGTTATAGATAAGATTTTTGAATCTGGATTTTTTTTATTATCATAAGCACTCTCTAGATGAGTGTCTAGTCTTTATAATTCTGATATTTATAGTATCATATCAGGTTATCAAGGGGCCTCCTACTGACCATTCTGCTTTGGCAAAGATTTAAGCTTCATCCCAGCGGTGTGCTTAAGGCAGCTCGCACCAGCTTGCTTGTGTGGGCTCACTGTGCATATCTCTTCCCTGCTCTGGGTTGAGTGGCTTGAAATTGGCCACAGTGGGAGTCTTCACACAGTAAAAATTGGCAAATATTGCAAATTTACTGACACCCCCCTGCTTACTTATAATTTTTTTTGCTATTTTATATAAAATCGTCTTGATTATCGTTGACTGAGGTTCCCAGTGTTTTTTTCCCTTCTGTCATCTGGAAGAATTCAACCAAGGGGATAATGATAATAAAAGAATAATAGATAAAGGCTAATACTTCTTGAGTACTTACCATGTGCCTTAAATAAGGTATGCCGCCTACCTTATTTAATCTTGAAAACAACCTTACAAACTGGATGTTAGTTGGAATTTCATTTTACAGGTGAGAAAATTGAGGTTTAGAATAATTGGATGATATAGTCAAGTAGATTACCCCAAAATTGCTTGACTAGTGAGGGGCAGGGCCAGGCTCTCAATGCAGGTGGTCTGGTGTCAGAGGTCATGCCCTGAGCCACAGTGCAGTCAGCAGCATTCCTAGAGCTCTGGCTCAGAGCCCCAACAAAGGACCCTCTGAAGCCCTAGGCTGCCAAGTCCTTCCCTCCCAGTCACGAGGCCAGTAGGATTCGCAGGTTCCCTTAGGGCACCCTGCAGTTTGGCAGCCCTGAAGCTGCAGGTGCCAGATGTGCTCAGGTGTCCATTCCCTTCTTGTACCATTGTTTCTAAGAGTCGGTGAGTAGATGCAGCTTCTCCGTCTCAGGATCTTCATCCGCTCTTCCACAGAGTCCTCTTCTTTTCCTGCTTCCCTACCCACGTGGCTTTCCTTCACAGGGTTCTAGGGTTTGCTCCACCTCTGCCACATCACTTCCATCGCCTCATCACTCCCTCTGTCTTCTAGTTTCTTTTCCTGTTTTTTTTTAATTTTTTTAAAGATTTTATTTATTTTTAGAGAGAGGGGGAAGGAAGTAGGAAGAGAGGGAGAGAAACATCAATTGGTTGCCTCTTGTACATACCCCAGTTGGGGACCGAACCTGCCACTCAGGCATGTGCCCTGACCGGGAGTAGAGCCAGCGATGTTTCATTTTGCAGGATGATCCCCAACCAACTAAGACACACTGGCCAGGGCTCTTTTCCTATTTCTCAATCTCAGAGGAGTCAACTGTTGCCTTAGCAAAAGACCACCAGAAAATGTATTAATCAAGAAAGCAAGGTTTAGTAGACCTACAACAGTGAAAGAGAATGCCACCCAGACAGAGTCTTAATTGCCTCTTGGATGGGGATGGGGTGAAGGGAGGACATTTAAAAGGTGGTAGGGTCTGGGCTGGCTGATAGAAGGCAGGTCTCTCAAGGCTCCGAACGGGTTGGGGTTAGGGAGAGTATGAGCATTTGATTTGTGGGCACAGTAAGGCGAACGGCTTAAAACAACTCAATAAGCAAGCCATTAGTCTTCATAAATAAGCCATCATGTTGGTTTGTGGTCTCATCTCCCCGATGTAGGTATTTCCTAGTGCAATGAACTGAATCACTTTTGTTTGTTCCCGGTGGCATTTATCACAGAGAGAGGAAAGTGTGGTATTTCCAGTTCTCTGGAGGAAGAGGCCCCTTCTGCACTCATGCCCATGAGTCTTGTTGAACGGGGAGAAGGCCTTCATCTACCTCTCCCAGGCCCTCAGGCAGAAGGCCTGCTGAAACCCGTCCCTGAACACAACACCAGAGACAGCACAAGGCTAGGACCCAAGAGGTCTTCCATCCCACACTTTGCTCTTCTGCGTGCATTTCCTGGCTTTAGCGATACCCAGGACATGCACAGGAGGCATTTGTTAAACCGTCTCAGAGCTCTTCCCCATGTCCAGTCATTGTCTTTCTCATAAGCCTGTTGGGAAGCTGTACAAATCTTTTAGTTATGTATTTCTTTTTTTGTTGTTTTAGATTTATTTATTTATTTATTTATTTTCAGAGAGAGGAGAAGGGAGAGAGAAAGAGCAGTGTATGGTTGCCTCTCACATGGCCCTCACTGGGGACCTGGCCTGCAACCCAGGCATGTGCCCCGACCGGGAATCGAACCGGGACCCTCTGGTTCCCAGCCTGCGCCCAATCCATTGAGCTACACCAGCCGGGCTAGTTATGTATTTCTTACTAAATGTATAAAGCAGTTTTCTTCTTTTGAATTGTGATTACAGGATAATTTCCAAACGTGGGATCATAGGGTGACAGGAAATGAACATTTTCATGGTTCTTGAATTACATTGCCAGCTCCTTTCTACAGGGGGTAGTAAGGGTTTATATTGCTGGAAGCAAAGCATGAGTGTACTGTTTTCACCACGATAGGAGTAGCATTAAGTTTTATGATTCAGAATATATACGCTATAATTTAATTATAGTATTTCTTACATTTAAATTTCCACTTCTTTGATTTCTAAGTAGGCTTAATATGTGAATACATGGTCTTTGTGGCAGTGACTAAGAGATATGCAAAAAGAAAGCTTCAGAAGCTCTCTAAAAATGCCACCTACAAAGAACCAATGTCACTAGTCGAATGTGTCTTGAAAGACCTTTAAGGTTTTTTTCTTTCTATAAATACATTCTTTTTTTTTTTCTAGAAAATGGGGTCACACCGTCCAACCTATTTTGTAACCTGCTTTTTTCCATTTGCCCACTCATTTTGAATACTTCTCCACACAATAATATGTATCCCTAATATCCGCTGTGCTTATGGAACGTTATGCCATTGCCATGAGGCAGCATAAGTGGAGATTGAGAACATAGAGTGCCAGCTGCTGGGCTCAACTACCAGGTCAGCCATTCAGTAGCCATGTGACTTCGGACCAGTTGTTTAGGTCCCTGTGACTTAGTTTACTCCCTTGTAAAATAGGGATCATAACATTACTGCCTCATAGGATTCTTTTAAAGATTAAATAATTAAAACTTACAATACTCAAAGAGTCTGGCACACTATGTGTTTGCTGCAAGCAATATTGGGTATGCCATAATTAATCCATCAAACCCATATTATTGGATATTTCTGTTGTATCCTTTTTTCATCTCTTACTGAAGATGCTGGGGTCAACATTTCTTAGACGAATTCCTAAATATTAAATTGCTTGATCAAAGAATACAGACATCGTTAAGGCTTTTGCACTTATTGCTAAGTTCCCCTCCAAAAAGTGCATCCCATAAGTGGTATAGGAGACAGCAATTTGTCCCTTAATGTTAGCGACTAATTTCCTGTAAAGTCTTTGCCTGCCTGGGACAGGTGAAGTCTGGACGGTAAACATGACGGATCGGAGAGCCAGAGGCCCAATTTCCTGTGGCCTCTTTGTTCTGCCCATCATAATCTCCTCGTTAGCTGACCTAGGAGTTCATCTGTACCAGAACATTGGCCACTTAAGCACAAGTTAAAGTGACAAATAATAACTGCTAATACTGCATTTAGGGTTATCATTAACTGGAGCGAAAATACAATGAGGCACCTCCAGAAATAAGTGGAAGATTTGGAGGACTAACAACCTAATTTGTCACGACTCCCCAGGAGTGCAGCGAGCACCAGACAGGTTTGCCATGACGGGCACTGCAGAAGGGTGCGCTCCGGCCCAGCTGCGTCGGAGGAAGGCTGCTTGAACGTGCAGCTGTGGTTCATGTTATCTCAGTTACTGAGTCAGTTGCTAAATTACACTTATTACGGTGCTTTATTACTTGTCCAATTTAAAGAGGAAAAGCTCCTTGTGCTAGAGACTCAAACACTGGCTCCTTTATTGTGGCTAAGGACACATGAAAGAACCTAGACTTTCTTGGGGAGAACGTTAATGACTTTCTCTGGAGGAGACTCTAGATGGCTGTGTTCTATGTGGAAAAGATGGTTTTATTTTCTAAAATAAACCGTTTCGTGGTCTATATATTCTCTTTTGCCTTACTTCTCCCTTCCCCCACAGGAATCTTAATGGGGTCGGTCTAGTCACTTCTGTGTGTGTATGTGTGTGTGTGACTTTTTTTCTGGCATTGACATGTACAAATTTAATTGTAATATTGAAAAGAACATAAACCTTTGCCCATTTTAACTTGGTCATGGAAAAAAATAATGTATATCTAAAGTAAGGATAAAAGTTGATATTTTTAATGTTATTACCTGAGCTTCCCCACTGAAAGGAATGAAATTATATTTATCAGATGTTTATATTTCCAGAAGTGGTTACCTAGCTCTTGCTTAAAATTGTTAGGGTGTCAGTCAGCTCTCTCTCCTTCTGGTTACCCTCTTCAGGCCACGTGCCTGACCATTAACTTATTACTGCCTGAGGAAAAAGCTAGGGCTTATGCGCTATCATACTATCCCTCTTAAGCTTCTCTCAAAGCTTGGAGAAGGGGCTGAAGTGCTTGCCCCATATGAGGTGACTGGCCAGTCTCTATCCCTGATACACTTTCTCCCCAAAACCACACAGATGGGGAGCGAGGTGACTCTTTCTGAGTGGCAGCACTACCTTAAATTCACCTGTCATTGACAGCGTCTAAAGCATGTATTAATATTATTCGCCCTTATTTATTATTCAAGAAACAAAAACCTAGAAAACTGTGTGTTTTAACTGAGGTCAGAAAGAGAAGAAATGAGACAAGACACTGGAACTCACATACACTGAGCATCAACTACAGACTAGACATGCTCACATGTGATCAATGATTTAACCTCAGCTCACAATAGTGAGGTAAGATAGGAACATGTCCTATCTTGGCAGACATAAAATGCATCGTTAAGGTCAAGAAAGATCATAGTGTTTTGGTTACATGCAGTTAGTCTCCAAATGCATTACAGAACTTATCAGGGTCTTTAAATACTAACTAGCTTTAAATATGAATCACCTTTGGTTAATACAGGCAGCCCTGACTCATATCTGCTTCTGTAACCTGACTGCTGGGTTCTTTAAATTTAATGAGGACAGTTTCTATGTTGATTTTGTTATATACTCACTTTTGGCTTACAGCTCTTTCAGGAATAATAGTTAAGTATATATAGTACCATATCATTCCCACACTCCAACCCTCCAATGCCCCCTCCCAGCTCAGTGGGTCCCACAGGACACCTACTATATAAGGCCACCCTACCAAGACTGGAAGTCATAGAAGATCTACCTAAGACATAGAAACAAGCACAAAGAGGCAGTCAAAATGGGAAGAAAAATAAAAATGCCCCAAATGAAAGAATAGGAGTAATCTCCAGAAAGAGAGCTAAATGAGGCAAGCAATTTGTCAGATAGTTGAAAAAAAAATGGTTGTAAGGATGCTCAGGGGACTTAGTGAGAATTGCAACAGCATGAAAAAGAACACAGAAATCATAAAAAGGAACCAGTGAAAAATGAAGAATACAATATCTGAAATGAAGACTATACTAGGAAAAATAAACAGTAGGTTGAATGAAGCAGAGGATCAAATTAATGATTTGGAAGACAAGGAAGCAGAAAATCATCAGAGCAGCAAAAAGAAAAACTAATTTTTGAAAATGAGGATAATTTAAGGGACCTTTGGGATGACATGAAGCATAACAACATTTGCATCATAGGGGTACCAGAAGGAGAAGAGAGACAGCAAAGGGATCGAGAATGTATTTGAAGAAATCATGACTGAAAATTTCTCTAACCTAGTAATGGAAAAAGACACACAGTCCAGGAAGCACAGAAATTCCCAAACAAGATGAACTCAAAGAGGCCCACATCAAGACACGTCATAGTTAAAATGACAAAAGATAAAGACAAAGAGAGAATCTTAAAAGCCGAAAGAGAAAGACATTAGTTATCTACAAGGGAGCTACCATAAGACTTAGCTGATTTCTCAACAGAAACCTTTCAGGCCTGAAGGGATTGGCATGAAATATTTAAAGTGATGAAAAGCAAGGACCTAAAACCAAGACTACTTTATCCAGCAAGGCTATCATTGAAAATTGAAGAAGAAATAAAGAGCTTCTCAGATAAGAAAAAACTAAAGGAGGTTTTTTTTTAAACCACCAAACCAATTTTGTAAGAAATGGAAAAGGGTCTTCTTTAAGAAGAAAAGGAAATAAAACAGGAACATAGTTAAAAGAATAAAATGGCAATAAATATGTACCTATCAATAATTGCTTTAACTGTAGATGGCTTAAATGCTTCAATCAAAAGACAGAGAGTAGCTGAATGGATAAGAAAGCAAGACCCATATATGTGCTGTCTACAAGAGATCCGTCTCAGAATGAAAGATACACACAGACTAAATGTAAACGGATGGAAAAAGATTATTTCATGCACATGGAAATGAAAAAAAGCTGAGGTAGCAGTACTTATATCTGACAAAATAGACTTTAAAACAAAGGCTACAGTAGGAAACAAGGAAGGACACTTCCTTGAAGGGAGCAATCCAGCAAGAGGATGTGACCCTTGTAAACATGTATGCACCCACCATAGGGGCACCTAAATATATAAAGCAAATGCTGAAATGCTGATGGACATAAAGGGAGAGATTGACGGTAATACAGTCATAGTAGGGGATTTAAATACCCCGTGAACATCAGCGACTAGATCTTCTAGACAGAAAATCAACCGGGAAACAGTGGCCTTAAATGACACACTGTATCAGATGGATTTATTTGATATCTTCAGAGCATTTCACCCCAAAGCAGAAGAATATGCATTCTTTGCAAGTGCACGTGGAACATTTTCTAGGATGTTAGGACACAAAAGAAGTCTCAGTGAATTTAAGAAGATTAAAATCATATAAAGCATCTGCTCTGACCCTAGTGGTATGAAACTAGAAGAGGGGAAAGAGGGTATAAATAGTGATGGAAGGAGACTGGACTTGGGATGGTGAACAGACAGTACAATATACAGGTGATGTGTTATAGAGTTGTACACGTGAGACCTATACAATTTTATTAACCAATGTCACCTCAATAAATTCAATAAAAAATTTTTAAGTCATCTCTTCTGGTTATCAATCACTATGTAAAAAACAGCCTTAAAAATTAATGGTTTGGATAACAGCAATTTATTGTTGCTCTATCTGATGGTTTTGTGGGTCAGCACATCAGGTTGAACATAGAGAGGAAAGCTTTTTTCTGCACCCCAATGTCTGGGCCCTCAGCTGGGACGACTTGAAACAATTTTGGGTTGGCTAGGTGTGATTCTCTTCTTCTCTGTCTCTCTGTCTCTCTATCTCTGTCTCTCTCTGTCTCTCTCCCCTCTCATGCTTCTCCCTGTGCATACCTTGGGCTTCCTCATAATATGGCATCTCCAAGTAGTAAAAGTTCTTGCAGAGAAGCTCAGAGGAAAGAAGAAACCAAGGCAGAAGCTGAAAGTTGTCTTGAAGCCAGGCCAGCAACTAGGTGTCACATAGCTTCTGCCAAATACTGTTGGTTAAATAAGACACCAAACAGCCTAGATTTTAGGGGAAGTAAACAGAGGTGTGAACAGACCTGTTCTTTTAATAGAAGGAGTGACAAAGAATTTGAGTGACAAAGAATAACTCACTGCATGTCTCAGTAAGGACATTTCTATCATTCCTATTTAAAACTCTAATCCCTTTAATATCTCCTATCTCTGTTTTCACTTTTATCTGTAGCAACATAATCACTAAGTATTTACATATATATATATTTTTTTTTTTAAAGATTTTATTTATTTATTTTCAGAGAGAGGAGAAGGGAGGGAGAAAGAGAAAGAGCAATGTATGGTTGCCTCTCACATGACCCCCACTGGGGACCTGGCCCGCAACCCAGGCATGTGCCCCAACCGGGAATCGAACCGGGACCCTCTGGTTCCCAGCCCGTGCTCAATCCACTAAGCCACACCAGCCGGAGCATCACTAAGTATATTTTATGTCTTACATATTTCATTTGTTGACTGTATCTCCCACCTGGATATAAATTCCATGAATCCAGGGATTTTTTTTGTTATATTTACTGTTGTATCTTCAGCAACTAGAATAGTGTGTAACACAGAGTAGGCTCTCTATAGTTATTGAAAGAGTGAATAAATGGCCCTGGTCAGGTAGCTCAGTTGGTTAGAGCATCAGCCCGATACACCAATGTGATGGGTATAGTTTACATTCAGAGCACATATACGAAGCAACTAGTGAATGCATAAATAAGTGGAATAACAAATTGATGTTTGTCTCTCTCTTTCTCTCTCTCTCTCTCTCTCTCTCTGTCTCACCCTCACCTTTCTTCTCCCTCTCTAAACCTCAAGCAATAAAAAAAATTTTTTTAACGCCCTGGCTGGTGTAGCTCAGTGGATTGAGCTCGGGCTGGGAACCAAGCGGTCCCGGTTCGATTCCCAGTCAGGGCACATGCCTGGGTTGCGGGCCAGGTCCCCATGAGGGCCATGTGAGAGGCAACCATACATTGCTGTTTCTCTCCCTCTCTTTCTCCCTCCCTTCCCCTCTCTCTAAAAAATAAAATAAAAATAAAATCTTAAAAATTTTTTTAAAAAAGAAAGAATGAATAAAACTGGAGTAAGTTAACTACTGTGACCTTCAGTTTCCTGATCTGCAAAATGAGACTAATACTATATCTTCACTCTAGGACTCTTGTGAGGATTAAATGAGATCAGGTATGTGAAGTTTTTCATATACAATCTGCAAAATAATTAGTAGCTATTCATTTGAGTGGCCACTGGGTGCAGCTAGATGGATTTTAGAAAGATCATAAAATAGACACTGTCTTCCTGGGCACCCCTTAATATTCTGACACATGGAGGAAAGGGGCAACTTTAAGCCAGCTGCAGCTTCCCACTCCGGGATATTTGAGCTTAACTACAAAGGGAGAGAGAGGAAGGGGCAGGAGTCATTTATTTTTAAAATGGCATTCCTCTTGAAGCAAACATCAAAGTTGCTAAAAAAAAGATCCTTAATAAATTGGGCATCATGATGGGTCACTATTTATATTTCACCAAGTGGGGAAACCTCATTTGAGTGTTATCATTTGCTTCTTAATTGGTTGACTATAAATAGTAACCCAGTCATGTATTTCTAATTAAAAAGGCCTGCTAATTTGTTCATGTGAGCGTTAAAGCAGTGCCAATGCAGATTTTCATCTCTTCTCAGCTGGAGAATCGTGTGTGTGTGTGTGTGTGTGTGTGTGTGTGTGTGTGTGTGTGTAGAAAACGTCTAGACATCCTACCTGCTTCCATTCCAACATCTGTTTTTGCTCCTTTCTCTTCATAGAGTTGCTGAGAGCTAACCCAAGACGTCACAGTGGGCGGTAAAAGTCCTAGGGTACTAAGAGGGGCAAATGCAATCAGAAACAGCAAGAGCACATAATTTTAAAGATACCAAGTGCAGGTGTCAGCTGCCTCATGTATCTGGTGGAACTTGACCCAAATTATTTCATGGCCTGTCGGAATCCAGAGCTATCCCCTGCCCCCTCTCAATTAATAAAATTTCTCAGAAGCTTACTTTGTGGGGAATCTCTGCCTCTAGGACCCCCCAATGTTTTTTTCTGTAGCACCACTCTATCATTCCAGACAATATGCCCAGGCTTTTTTATTTAAAATCTTAATTTTTCTCAAGTGTTTTGTGACTTTGATAACCTGATTAGAAACAGAAATGGAATTAATTACTTCGCAAGTCAGGGGAGCTCTCTTCATTTCATCTGCTACACTCTCTTTTCCAGGCTGTCCTCTCCCTTACTTTTTCTTCCCTCTTTGGAGGAAAAAAAGGCAAATCTTACCCCATTTCAGGCTAAACAGTTCTGTCTTCATTCAGAGTCTACCCCAAAATGGAGTTACGTAGGCTTCTTCTTAATAAGGAAGGCGTGTTTCTTCCTCAGGACGGGCTGGAGCTAACTGATAAGAAAATGAAATCATCTCTCTGAATCTCCTCCCTTTGTCCAAGCTCATTCTCCTGATTCACCGCATTAAAACAAGAGAGCAGACAGAACTGGTAATCTCCTTTTAGGAAGAAGGGGCTAGTATTTATCTACATTTCCAAAATGCCCTTTGGAAAATAAAAATTGTCACAAAAGGAAGCTTTCCTGGAAAGGAAGGATCTGGTTGCTCCTGGAATGCAAGTGAGAACTTCCAAAGCTTGGCTTGGCAAATATTATACCCGAGGGCAAAGCAATGTGTATCCCTTGCCCTGAAATGTGCAAATGAACCTGCACCAAGTACCTTGAGGGCATCTCAGGTGAATGGGAGGATGAAATGGGACTTTCTGCTACATCTGGGGCTGAGATTTGGATCACCTAAAGTGAAGCTTTAGATGCATGTCATATGGGATCCTGGGTTTAGAAATGGGATTCTCCATTAGCAAAATGGAGAACTGCAAACAGTCCTTCCTCCCTTCTTTCCTGCCTTCCTTCCTTCCTTCCTTCCTTCTTTTCTTTCTTTCTCAATTTACTTTAAGGGTCAAATTCAAATACCAAATCTGCAACTTAATAGTAAGTAATCTTACATTAGTTATAAACCCTCCCTAAGCTTATTTTCTCTTATCTGCAAAATAGGGAGAAGGATGCCCACTTCACAGGGATGTTGTGAGGACTGAGTTATGTAAACATATAAGAAGGTCTCAAATGTCAGTGTCAGAATTTCCTCCCATAATTCAGACAAAATCCTATAGTCATACTTTAGGCCTCATTGTCATGCATTTCATTTCAACAAGGTTGTTTTTGAATTAACAGCTATGGTGGCAGTTGCAGAATTGATGAAATTAGCCCTTTTAAAAAAACTCACACTGTTTGTACACTGACCAAGACGTATGAGAGATGCTAGTGAGATTCTTAGGTAAGTGAGTACTATAGCAGGTCACAATGACCAGTGTATTTTCTTTGTAACGGAGGACATACTATTTCAGAAGTGGCAAAGCTGTCTGAGGTTGATCCTGTAAAAGGGATACCGGAAAAAGCCATAATATTGATGACCCTCTGCACCTCACAGAACTTAGGGCACGTTAGAGTCCAATCTTTAGAAAAGCTAGTGAGGTGCTTTATAGACTAATTTGCATTGTAGGAGGGATGGTGCTGAAGTTGTCTAATTTTTCATTAAATTGCTAATCACTTCCTTAAAGAACTCCCCTGCAGATACGCTTTAAAGAACTTATAAACTTTCCTTAAGCCCTTATGCAATTTCCTATTCATTATTCTAGCAATGATGGAGCAGTTGGCATGGGCTGACAAATAAAACAATGTCAGTACTTGATTGTACTTTCATATTTTTCTCCCTGACATCATTTTTTTTTTCGTGTAAGATCGTTTTGGGGGGGAGGGGGATCTGATCCAACATCTTTCTTGCTTGGGCCGATAGCATTTGCCTGTTTTAACGGCAGGGGTGAGGACAGTTGGCACCACCATTAAATGAGTAATAGGATCCCCGCCTTGTAAACTAGAAGTTGAGCTTCAGGGAAAGAGAAGCTCTCTACCCTGTAAGGGTACTCCTAGATTCTGGCTCTGGATAGTGAGATCTTCATGCAGGTGGGCCCCTGTGTGGATATGGTGGACTCTGGGGCTTTACAATTGGTGAGGTGGAACCGGAAGCCCAAGCTGAGAGAACTAATGCTCTTCAGTAAAACCCACCCTTTTCTCAGCACCTGATAAGGGAGGACTTGAGCAGCTGAGACATACAGCTGTGAACTCTATGAGGTCATTTTTACTTTAGCACTAATGAGTATTTGCAGGTTTAATTACCAAGGCTATGTGAACACTTCTTGGGTCTGGCAAAAGAGATGTCAAGTGTTTTAAACACCAAGGTGTTCTGGCATTCTTTACTCACTGTCTCTTTATAGTCACCCTTAAAGTTCCAGCATGACACCTGGCAAATGGTGCACCGCCCTTGGTGGTATGATGGATATTGGTTCAGGGGACTTGGGTGAGTTTATTGACATTGTCTCAGAAGGGAATGGAGACTTTATGGAGGTACACTGTCAAGAATTTCTCTTAGACATGCCAGGGAAGTTTTACATTTTGAAATTGGATTGGAGAGTCTCTCTGGGAAATGTTTCACTGTACGAGCAATCCTGATAGTCTCCAGATTAAGAATGCCTAATGAGATGGGGCATATGATCCTAATATTATTTACTTAGTCATGCTATACAAAGGTAGACATGTGGCCTTTGTATTAACAAATCCCATTACAAAACACACCAAGGAAATAACCTACACTGGAAAGTGTAAATTCTGAATGGAAACTTACATGGAACTACCATAAGACCTAACAATTACGCTCCTGGGCATTTGTCCAGAGAGGTTAAGACTTACATTCACACAGAAACCTGTACACAAATGCCGCTAGCAGCTTTATCTGTAATAGCCGCACACTAGAGACAGCCCAGATGGTCTTTAACAGGTGAATGGTTAAACAAAGTGTGCATATCCCTATCATGGAGTTCTACTTAGCGATGCAGGTGACAAACTACTGACACGCACAACCTGGATGAATCTCCAGAGAACCGTGGTGAGTAAAGAAAGCCAGTCCCCAAAGCTTACACACTGTTTGAGTCTGTTTAGGGAAGACAGGTTAGTGGACGTCAGCATTTAAGAAGGGGTTGGGGGTGCGAGGGAAGTGAGTGTGGCAATAAAAAGGGAAACATGAGGGATCCTTGTGGGGATGGAAATATTCTGTATCAGCATCAGTATTCAGGTTTTATAAGATGTTACTGTTGGGGGGAACTGAGTAAATGGTACAAAGGATATCTTCATATTATTTCTCACAATTGCATATGAAGCTATAACTAACTCAAAATGAAAAGTTTAATTTAAAAATTTAAAACATTAATTAAAAAATATTTCAACACTTTTATAAGTGTATTAGTTTTCCTATTTCCATTTCTGGAAATAAAATAAAATGAAGAAAAGCCAGTAGCTTTTAAAATTTCTCTATTTAAATCTTATATTTTGTCTTCAGACAACTTATCAATTTTTTTATTCTCACCCAAGGACATGCTTATTGATTTTTTAAAATTTAATCTTTATTGTATTTTGTTCATTACCAATTAGTCACCTTTTATTTCCCTCCCCCAGCAGTCACCACACTGTTGTGCATGCCCATGAGTCCTTTCTCCTTTTTGCTCAGTCCCGCCACCTGCTTTCCTCCCCCACCCACCAGCTGTCATCCTGCTCTCCATCTATGAGTCTGTCTACATTTTCCTTCTTAGTTAAGTTCATTCATTAGATTCCACATATGAGTGAAATCCTACGGTATTTGTCTTTCTCTGACTGGCTTATTTCACTTAGCGTAATTTTCTCCAGGTCCATCCATACTATCACAAAGGGTAAAATTTCCTTCTTTTTTAACAGATGCGTAGAGTTCAATTGTGTAAATAGCTCATAGTTATTTTATTCACTCCCCTACAGATGCATACTTGGGCTGCTTTCATATCTTGGCAATTGTAAATAATGCTGCAGTGAACATAGAGGTGCTCATGTCCTTTTGAATTAGTGTTTTTGGTTCCTTCAGATATATTCCCAGAAGTGGGATCGCTGGGTCAAAAGGCAGATCCATTTTTAATTTTTTCAGATATCTCCATACTGCTTTCCACAGTGGCTGCACCAGTCTGCATTCCTACCAATAGTGCAAAAGGATTCCCCTTTCTCCACATCCTCACCAGCACTTGTTGTTTATTGATTTATTGATGATAGCCATTCTGACAGGCGTGAGATGATATCTCATTGTGGTTTTAATTTGCATTTCTCTGATGATTAGCAACGTTGAGCAGCTTTTCATACACCTATTGGCCATCCGTATGCCCTCTTTAAAAAAAGTGCCCATTCAGGTCTTTTGCCCATTTTTTAATTGGATTGTTTGGTTTTTTGGCGTTGAGATTTTACATTCTTCATAAATTTTGGATATTAGCCCCTTATCAGATGTATTGGCAAATATGTTCTCCCATTCTGTGGGTTGTCTTTTTATTTTGTTGATGATTTCCTTTGCTGTGCAAAAACTTTTTAGTTTGATGTAGTCCCAATTGTTTGTTTTTAATTTTGTTTCCCTTGCCTAGAGAGATATATCCAATAAAAAATTGCTATAAGCAATGTCCAAGGTTTTGCTGCCTATGTTTTCTTCAAGGATTTTTATGGTTTTGGGTCTAACATTTAAGTCTTTGATCCATTTTGAATTTATTCTTGTGTGTTGTGTAAGAAGGTGATCTAGTTTCATTTTTCTGCATGTATCTGTCCAATTTTCCAAACACCATTTATTGAGTAAACTGTCTTTAGCTCATTGCATGTGCTTGCTTCCTCTGTCAAATTTTATTTGACTGTAAAGATGTGGGTTTATTTTGGGGCTCTCTGTTCTGTACCATCAAGCTATGTTTCTGTTTTTATGCCAGTGTCATGCTGTTTTGATTACTGTGGCCTTATAGTATAGTTTGATATTAGGTATCATGATTTCTCCAACTTTGCTCTTCTTTCTCAGGATCACTGTTGCTATGCAGGGCCTTCTTTGTTCCATATAAATTTTTGAAATATTTGTTCTAATTCTGTGAAATATGTTATTGGAATCTTGATAGGAATTATGTTGAACCTATAGATTGCTTTGGATAGCATGGACATTTTAATTATATTAATTCTTCCTATCCATGAACATGGTATGTGCTTCCACTTATTTGTGTCTTCTTTTAGTTCTTTCTTCAGTGTCTTATAATTTTCCAAGTACAGGTCTTTTACATCCTTGCTTAGGTTTAGTCCTAGGAATTTTATTCTTTTCGTAGCAATTATAAATGGGATTGCTTTCTTAATTTTCCTTTCTGTTAATGCATATAAAAATGCAACTGATTACTAGATATAAATTTTGTATCTTACTACTTTGCTGAATTCATCTACCAGTCCTAGTAGTTTTTGGTGGAATCTTTGGGATTTATACGTACAGTATCATTTCATGTGCAAATAATGACAGTTTTGCTTCTTCCTTTCCAATTTGTATGCCTTTTATTTCTTTTTCTTGTGTGATTGCTCTGGCTAGGACTTCCAGTATTATGTTGAATAAGAGAGGTTAAATGGAACATCCCATTCTTGTTCCAGATCTTAAGGGGAATGCTTGTAGTTTTTGCCCATTGAGTATGATGCTGGTGGTGCATTTGTCATATATGGTCTTTATTATGTTTAGGTATGTCCCCTCTATTTCCACTTTGCTGAGAGTTTTTATCATAAATGGGTGCTGGATTCTATCCAATGTTTTTTCTGCATCTATTGATATGAACTTGTGGTTTTTATCCTTCATTTTGTTTGTGTTATGAATCACATTTATTGACTTGTAAATATTATACCAACCTTGCATTCCCAGAAGAAATCCCACTTGATCGTGGTGTATGATCTTTTTGATTCATTGCTGTTTTTGGTTTGCTAATGTTTTGTTGAGGATATTAGCATCTGTGTTCATCAGTGATATTGGCCTATAACTTCCTTTTTTTATAGTGACTTTATCTGGTTTTGGAATTAGGATACTGCTGGCCTTGTAAAATGAGTTTGGAGCCTTCCCTCCTCTTGAATTTTATTAAATAGTTTGAGAAGGAGAGGTGTTAGTTCTCAGAATGTTTGGTAAAATTCACTTGTGAAGCCATCTGGTCCAGGGCTTTTGTTTGTTGGGAGTTTTTGTTATTATTGCTTCAGTTTCAATAGATGTAATCTGTCTATTTGGATTCCCTGTTTCTTTCTAATTTAGTTTTGGAAGATTGTATGTTTCTAGGAATTTATCCATTTCATTCAGGTTGTCCAGTTTGTTGGCATGTAGTTGTTCATCATATTTTCTTACAGTCCTTTCTATTTCTTGGGTGTCAGTTGTTATTTCTCCTCTTTCATTTCTGATTTTATTTATTTGGGTCCTTTAATTTTTTTCTTCTTGATGAAACTAGTTAAAGGTTTGTCAATCTTGTTTATCTTTTCAAAGAGCCAGCTCTTAGATTCATTGATCTTTTGTATCTTTGCTTAGACTCTACTTTGTTTATTTCTGTTCTGATCTTTATTATTTCCTTCCTTCTACTCACTTTGGGCTCTGTTTGTTGCTCTTTTTCAAGTTCCTTTAAGAATGAAGTTAGATTGTTTATTTGAGCTTTTTCTTGTTTTGTTTTGGTTTTTTTATAGGCCTATAATGCTATGAACTTCCCTTGCAGAATTTCTTTCCCAGTGTCCCACAGGTTTTGGACTGTTGTGTTCTCATTTTTCATGTGCAGTGATGTATCACTGTAGTAACATAGAGATGTTTTTGAGTCTGCCCTATGTCCTGCTTTGATTGTTCCTGAGAGGGAGCAGCCTAGGGCAGGTCCACAGCCTTCCTACCCCAGAGGGCTCCTCTTTGCTTCTTGCCTTCATTCTCTCTATTAATTTCTGGATGGTCTACCAAGAAGCTTGTTACTACTGTATCTTAAGACTACTAGCCCTCTCCATTTCTCCCCACCAAGATCTACATGGTTTTTAACAACAAACACTTAGTTATAACTCCTCCAAGCTCTGTGTTCCTAGTAAAATCAGCCCCCCTCACAAAGAGCTCTCCTCTTTCAGTCTTGCTTCCTTTCCCCCTTGGGCAGAATGTCTGTGCCACTGAACTAAGGTGGGGGTGGGGACAGCTCAGTTAGATAAATATGTGAAGTTCAGGGAGGACATCTGGGCTTGAGATATCAGTTTGGAAGCCATGAGTTTGTCAATTTTATTTAAAACTATGAGATGAGATGAAGTGACCTAAGGACCCATGTAGAGAGAAAATAAAAGCAGTCCAAGAATTAAGTCTTGGGTCATGAAGACCCACGGAGCTGAGCTACAGCCATGCACAGGTGAGGCATTCCTGCCTAAAATTAGGGCCCTGAAACACCTGGCTTTACCAGCCACAGGCCAGCTCCATGTGATGCTACAGTGGACATGCTGAGTTTCAGTACCTTATTTATCATATCCTGTGCCCATACTTGGTTATAAATATGCTTTTTTCCTCTATCAAGTCTAGCATATGCTATTTTCTCAAGAATCCAATTGGCTCTATCAGCAGGAGATGAAAAGCATCCTTCCCCATCCTATCTTTGCTACCTTAAAGCAGAATTAGGGGAGGCTGATTTGTCATGCATTTTTGGTGTAGGGAAAGGTAGCTGTGGTACAATAAATAAATGCATACATACATACCTGGAGCAGAAAGCCTGGCTTCACATTCAGCACTGCCAGAGCTGAAAGTGTAACCTGGCGCAAGTTACTGAATAAATTCCTCAAGGGTCAGTTTTCTCACCTTTAAAATGAAGGCATTGATTGCATCTACCTTGCAATATTATTATGTTTGGAAACCTAAGTAATATAATGTAAGCACAGTAGCATATAGTAGGTGCTCAATAAATATAAACTTCTTTCCTTTACTGACCACAAAAATAGTCCCCAAAATTTCCATTTTAGTTGTTTCTTCCCTATCAGACTGTCTACTTGCCCATAGTTAAATTTTTTAAGGGTACCCAGGATTTGCTTTAATCTGGTATGGTAAGACACACTCACATGGAAATGACTGTCGTAAAGGAAGAAGACTGAGGTGCATTCCCAAGAACCAGGAGGCACTGCATGCTACTTAGGTCCATGTGGAGAGGCACTGGGGTGAGTCAGGAGGCAGTAGGAGCAGAAGAAAACATGGGCAAGAGTCTTTATTGCGGTTTTCATGGGGAAAAGTGGACGAGGCAGAGTTAGAAGTTTTTGATTAGCTAGTTTGAGTAATTTCAGTGAGCTCTGAGGAATAGTGGCTGTGCCTGGTTATCTGATACCTGGCCCTGGTCCGGGCAGGGGGATGGTGATCCAGAGTCTAAGAGCTGGATAAAGGAGGTGGTTGGGGGAGGGTACATCTCTGGATTGGTTGGTTTACGTGTGAAACACGTGGTCCAGTCTTCTTTACTATCTCTAAGAATTGGCTAGCTTTGAGAGGAACACTCCCTTCAGGACCAGGAAGGCTCCAACGTGTCAAAACATAAAAAAATATATAAAATAAAAAAGCATGATTAAAATACACACATATTCTGTTTTGTTGATGTGTTTGTGCATGTGGACCAAGAGAAATAGACCTCACATTGGATCGGGCAAAATCAGAGAGCTGAGAATGAACCATGGACAATTCATAACCACTAAACTCATCTTCTGGGTAATTAAAAACTACTCATTCTCTATCAAAGCCAGTTTAAAACCATCCTTATTTGGATTCAAGCATAAAATTTAGAATTACAGGTTCTGAAGAAACCTTAACATCTGTTCCTCCCCTCTACCCCCACCCATTGCTTAAATCTCCTCTTCTTCATTCCTACCAAGTCATGTCTTCTTCAGGATTTTCTGATTGTAAGAAAAGTCTTCTCTTTATGGTGCCAAAATCTGCTGCATTCTGGCCTTGGCTTGTTAATTCCTGAAAGCTTGATGTCTTCCTGTACAGTTAGAAAAAAACACTCAGCTCAGATCCCAGAACAGCTGCCAGATCAGATAAAATGTGTATAATGGGCTTGCAGAACTGCTGTTACCACTCTGATGAAGAGCCACTTGGATTTGTCACACACATTGTACATCTAAAGATGTCACTTATGAGAATTTGTTTTCTGTCTTTTTCTGAGCAGGGATTCCTCCACCACAGGGCACCACGGAGTATTGCCAGTAGCCACCACTACATAGAATGCCCTTCCTCTACACTCAAGGCCTTCCATAGAGTAAATAGAACATCTATATTAGAAGTTAAACACTTTGCTTTGGGATGGATGGTATTTGTCTAGCTTAATGCTGAATCCCTACAGCCAGTGCTGGAAAAATCAAATGCATTCATTAAAACTTCATTGAAGAATGAGAAAAATGCATGGAAAGGCATACAAATTGCTAATCAGAAGGAATTACAAGGAATTCACTTTAGCCAAATAAATAAAACATAAGGAAAGAAGGTTTGGGAAAAAAAAAATTCCTCCAAGGGTGCGGAAGAGGAAGGCCAAGATCTGTTAGTGAAATCATTAATGTTGTCACAAGAAAGCAATATCTTTTGTATGCTATTTCCTGAACCCTCTAACCTGTTGAGCAAGGGGCTCAGTTAGAAGGGCTGTTGTGTAGCTTCAGAGAGAAAATGAGCATCAGAAACTTAGCACAGGGCCCAGAGTAAGCTATCAAAGCACATCGGCTATTGTTGATTTGATGCTTCTGTATAATTATGACACTGCCTAACCTCTCCCTGGTGCTTGCAAAATGTAGGCATGCAATACATATTGATCGCTGGTGATCGTTTGAATGATGCTGGTGGTGATGACAGTGTGATGGGAACTCGCACCACTTAGAGATCTGGCTCCGTGCACTTACCGTGCTTGTACCTTGTGAAGGACCCAGTGATGTAAGCTCTTCAGGTAACAACCCGTGAGTGAGGGCAGTGCCACAGGATTAGTGGGAGGTTTCTCTAAAAGAGACATACACTTCATAAAAGAAGCATTGTGTGCTGTAGCTGCATGTGGATTTACAGGCAGAGGAAGTAGGCATTTAAGAATGGGAAGGAGAAAAAGAAAGACAGAGAAGGATTTTTACATCTTCTAATAAAGACATTATCTTGTGACCGTCTTAGGGTAAGTGCCATAAAGAATCAGTTTACCCAAGTGGTTGGTAGGAAATTGAAAAATCTATTGCAGTTAATTTTCTGATTACCGATTCTTTTCATTTATCAGAACCTCTCTTTCTTATGTTTACAATGAAAGAAACAGAAATAGGAAAGGAAAAAATATATTTAGAGAACTTTCTGGTATGCGGAGTAGCTTGAACACGCTGGACCGGAGAGGGAGCCGTCATCACCTAGAATGGTCTAGAACAGTCTAACACTCAGCTCACTGCAGGGCAGATGCAAGGCCCCCAACAATGAGGCTCCAATGAGGAGCCCGAAGAGAGGTGCCTCCTAAACTCTAGGTGTCCCTCCGATCATGCTTTCTCCAAACCCTGTGCCAGCAGCTTCAACTTTTCAATGAACAGATAGAGTAAAATGTTGTAAATTCCTTGACTTCAAGAAGAAATTTTCAGGAACTAGTAAAACAGAAAGCGATCTATATGGAAATGGAGCAAGAAGTGGGTGCCAGTGGTTGGGTCACAGTGGGAAGAGGGCTGGTGTGCAGCTGGTGACTGTCAGACGGGCATCAGCCCCGCTTTGCCACCAGGCAGGGCCTGTGGCATGCAGCTAAACAAAGTCATTTGCTCTAAACTCACTGGACAGGAAGCAGGGAGTGTGTTACTCATCCTGGAATCCACTCCGGGCCGAGAGGAAACTCAGTTATCTCTACCAATCTATCTTCTGCCACTAGGATAGGGTCTCATGATAATAAGAATTTGTGATGACTTGGGTTTGGCTTTAGATAGAAGCTCAATATTTTAATAAGGAGCTAGGGAAGAGACACTGGTCAAGAGAAACATCAGGGAAAAATAGAGACGGGGGAGTGGAAACTGCAAAATACTGAGCTCACTTGGGGGCTTATCTTCAGTTCATTCACTGAATGAACAAATACTGAACAAAGTTTGTTCTTGGCACTTTGCCAAGCGTGGAATACGTAAGGCAACTTGTCACACTGGTATTTAAACTTCTTTGCTCTTGGAGAAAGTAAAAGATGCTGACTTTCTTAACCCTTTAGTGCAAACTTCTTCAAATCTGTTTTGTTAAATATCAATTGGATGTATTTTATGAAGGGGAAAAGGTGGGTTAAAAAAGTCTATAAAACTTCAGAAAAGTGAACAAAAATTTTTCTTCAGAAATCTCTGCTGCAGAACTCCTCAAGAGCCTTTAGCATGTATTCTGCAGGACGGCCTGCTAAGAACAGGGTAAAACTCACTTGACTTCAGGATACTTCACGCTGGCTGCTTGTGGAGCTGGCGTTTTGCAGGGTGTGCTTCAGGAGTGTCGTTCGAAAGTGTTCGTCATCCCACCCAGGGACCTGCACTGACATCTGACTGTGCTCTGCCCTGCTAGCCAACCATCCCTGCCCGGTTTGGTTGGAGGTCCTCTCTGACTGGTATTCGTGGAGGGGGGCATCTGGACTCACCCATTTCCCACGAGCCCATTTCCTGGCGTGGCCTGTTTCCACAGTGTTGTCTCCTGCCGTGGACTTGATTTTTAAACGTTTCTTCAGACGGTGTAGGGGATGAGCCCTCACCGACAAACATACACACAGAGGCTGAACGTGTATTTGCATACGTCTGTGTTAAACGTTGGAGCTGAAGTGCGGGCCCTGGCTCCTGTGGGCACCTGCATCGCTGTGTGGGAGCCGTGGAGTAAAGGGTTCGGTGCAGTGAGACCAGGAGTCAGAGAACCTACTGGGTCCACATCTCAACTGCCAGTCTGTAGCTTCAGGGATTTGGGAATGTCATTTAAAATTAATTTATTTTTTAATTGCAGTTGAGATACAATGTTATATTAGTTTCAAGTGTACAGTACAGTAATTAGACATTTATGTATCTTACAAAGTGGCCACTCTGATAAGCCTACACCCATCTGACACCATACACAGTTATTACAGTATCATTGACTATATTCCCTGTGGTGCACTATACACCCCATGACCATTTTTATAACTGGCAACCCATCCTCCACCCCCTCCCCTATGGCGACCATCAGTTCATTCTCTGTATCTATGTTTATTTCCGTTCTGTTTGTCCACTTATTTTGTTTCTTATTTTACACATACACGTGAAATCATACGGTATTTTTCTCTCTTTCTGACTTATTCTCGTAGCATAATATCCTCTAGCTTCATCCATGCTGTCCCGAATGGCAAGACTTCACTCTTTTTTATGGCTGAGAACCAGTCCATTTTACATAGGAGATGTCATTTTCATAGCTGTGGGCTTCAGTTTCCTCTGCTAAACGTTGAATCACTGGAGTAGGAGAGAAATGACTGCATGTGACACCTGAGCCACCATTACCCTCTCCTACACCCTGAGCAGACATCGCTAATTGATCAATCTTTCCACCTTGTTCCCACCATCCACCCTGCACTGAGAGGCGGGATGAAAGCTGCTGCCATTCCCAGATTTGATGAACTCTAAGAATCCGGGATCTGAGGTTATTGCTGTCAACCACATCCACTTCACGGGGAGAGCCAAGTGTCAAGGAGAGGGGAGCACTGTGGGGAAGAGCAGAGGGCATTCAGCTGATGTGCTCCTTCCTGTCAAGTGGCATTTGGGGGAGGTCCACTTGGATCCTGGACTAATTCACAATTTGGGCATTTGATAGTTGACTTATAAACAGAATGAATGTTGGTTATTCTGATGGGGTTGGGGGAGGGAGAGTTGAAAACTAAGAGGCTGAACCCAAGCTATGGGATGACCCCCATTGCTTCATGCCTGCAGGCAGACATCTATTGTGAGTTCACCTTCACAGTCTGCTGGAAGGTGAGTGTGTGGGACTTGGAACATGTGCAGCATCCTGCACATGAGTTGCTGTTCACTGTTTCAAGCATCAATTAATAAGAAAACTAAGCCTTCTCAGTGTTTGATGACCTTTCCTGAGGACTCCACAACTGTGACAGAGAGATGAGATAGTGGGAACATCCTGTTAATAACCAACATCTGAGTGAAGTGCAAATTGCTGTACATTTGTGTGTGACTGGCCTCTAGTCATATGAGGAGGATCTGACAGTAGCTGTGACTAGGAGCGACCTGCGACCCAGCACCTTCCCACTGCCATCCTCTCGGCTCTGCCTGCTTTCAGCAGGCAGGTGTGGATTTTGCGAGGCAGTTTCTGATTGCTTGATGTTTATGTGCCATCTTACAGCTGGGCTGGGGGTTAGAAGGCAGTTGATTTAGGACTGAAAATCGCCATTATGTCATAGAGTCTTTCCATATCCTCTTGGCTGGGAACATTCAGATTTCTCCAGAGCCATTTAAAGTGGAAGGAACTCGAAGAGTAAAATATAAAAGGAGAGGGAAGAGAAAGTTAGAAGACTGTCAAAGGCATGCTAGACACTCAGCCAACACACTGAAAAGACTTTTCAGGGTCTGTCGTCACCCAGCTGAGGATGTTAATGATTATTTTCCTCTCAAAAAGCATTTGGAGCACTGAGTGTTGGGAAGGGCTCTGCTTGAAACCACTCTGGACAG
>PVJI01004816.1:0-103931 GCA_004026765.1 Micronycteris hirsuta | reverse complement strand
GGACAGAGAACAGGGAAGGTCAGGCAGGAAGTGAGAGAGGGCTGGTACAGCCAAGACCCTACCCAGGACACTTCTGAACACTGTCACTCACTACTGCAGCTGAAAGTGGTCTCTGAAGGGGTAAGCCCTTTGTCCTTTCTTATCCCATAATGTTCAGAAAGGCTTACATGAGGCTAACAAACTTTTAAATTAGGGATCATCCGGTTAGCAATAACTTGATGCATAAAGTGCCCAACACCCCCACATAAGGGGACGCAGAGGGTGGAGGGCCTGGTCCTCCCACTCGCACAAAGCATCCATCACATGGGGCGGGGGCAACAAGTGAGACTTTCTTTCTTTCTCTACACTCTGTGCTGGATGAAGTCCCTGGGGAGAAATCACCCCACGGGTGTTGAGTTTTGGCCACACTGATCTATCCTTGGCAGATGAGGCTGGATATATTAAGCAATCTGAGGACAGCCTTACATTTAAAATAACTTCACTCCTTACAGCTGAACATTAGGCAATATCATGCAGGAGGAAATCGGGCAACACCAGGAAGATAGATGGAAACCGCTCCATGACCGCGTCAGGCTGAAGCCGTGGCGATGAAAGACCACGGCAGCTCAGTCCCAGCAATGCCCCTCCTTCCTTTAGCTATTTACTCTGTACATATGATTTGATATCTACTATGTGCAAGGGACCCTGAAAAGTCCAGAAAATATAAATAAGACACAGGGCCGTTTAGTGGGAGAGTCAAGGGGATAAGTCATCAGTGACCGCGTGACATGCTCTGGCACAGGCAGCTCCAGAGCATTCTGCAAGCACAAAGAAAAGGGCGTGGGGTCTGGAACAGTCTTCAGAGAGGAGGGGTCGCTGAGCCCAGTGTAAAAACAAATGTTCACACTCAGTAGTCTGACAAGAGTATGGGCTGCATTTCAGGTGATGGAAGGGCATTTAGAGGAGCATGACAAATCAAAGTGTCATCTTTGGGGACTCTAAGTACTTCTATTTGACTAGCGTGCAGTCACCTCACGGAGGCAGAACAGGGGACAACACTTGAAAGAAAGATCAGCAGGGTCACTCCACAACTTGGGCAAATCACGTGCCATGTCTGTCCTTTAGTCGGTTCATTTATATCGAAACTAGAGTCCCTGCCCTCCCTAACACACAGGACTTAGGTTTGGAATTATAAAAGGGTATCGGAAGAGGCCTAGAGGTTCATCGAGTCCAGAGGTTTTCAAATTGCTTTCCCAGGACTTCCTCAGGGACTTTGAGTTTGTCCAATGGCACTCGGCAAGGGGACCTCAAGTTTATCCACAAGGTAGAGATCCTGATGTCCAGCTTCAATCAGAGCAGCGGCGCTTTGCTGGAGTACTAGGGGACTAGGAGAGGTTCTGCTGTTAAAAGGTGACGCTTGAACTTCACTGGACAGGTCCCACCCTCCCACTTTATAGATGAGGAAACTGAGAGGCAGGACAGGAAGGAAAGGGCTTGTGGGAATCCTAGGAGACAACCCCTGGGCTTTGAGAAGAGATGGCACGTTTCATTATTATTGAAGCCACATTTTCCTGTTCATTTTCTTAGGCTCCAGCCAACAAGATTATCCACAAAATTTAAGACAAAAGATCAAAGTGGGAAAATCTTATGCTAATGCCCCCAACCCTGCTGCCCACCTGCTGGGCCCCAGAGGTTCAAAGCTTGCAGACCTAGGAGAAAAAGCCCGCACAGCCCTCCTATCACCTGGGCTCCCAGCTGCTCCTCTGACCACCAGCCAGCCCCTCCTTCCACCTGGCTTTCCAGAGGCACTCAGGTATCCCGATGGGGGCTTGGACCAAAGAGGCTCCCCTTTCAGATGGCTCTGTCCCCTAAGTCATTCCCTTGCTGTGAGGATCGTCCCCTCACTGTGGGGACTTTGTGTGTGCCTGGGTTTAACAGCTCTGGGTGGATAACTCTTGTATGTGTTCAAAGACGTGTTTACAGGCTGTAGGCTAGGAAAGGAGGGAAAGTACACACACTTCATGCTGCTGAAAAATTTTGTGAAAGTGCTCTGTGTGTTTCAGACAACCCACTCCAGTTTTCTGGGTCTCAGCTTTCCCCTTTTAGAAATGAGCAGCTGGATGAGTTATTTCCAAGTCCTTGTGGGCTGACAAAGGCAGCTCAGCCTTGATCTTCTCTATTCTCTTCGGGCATTTTTTGAAGAGAGTTTTCCCATGAGGAGAGCATTTCAGAGAGAAAAACATGTCAGGTATGTGTTTCTTGTGGTTGTCTTCAAGACGATTTGGAGCGCAGAAAATTTGTAAGAAAAAAAGGGTGGGGGTAGGAGAGGAAGGAAGATTCACACTAAGCCTGTAGCAGGCATTTGCTACTCTGTTTGAAGAGTAAAAAGGACCGTGGTGTGGGCAGCTGGGCCCTGAGCCCCTAGGGGAAGTCCCAGGGATGGCTTGACCCACTCAGGGTTCCGGGTCGCCCAGCCCAGCCCAGCCCTGGTAACTGACTCCACTGGACCACAGCAAAATGAGAGCAGGGAGGTGGCCCAGGGTTAAGTAGCAGTGATGGCAAAGTGAGAGTGAGCGAGAGGCCACCACCTATGCACTTCGTGCTTTTGTAATTTCTGCTTCGAACGTGCTCTTCTAAGGCTTATGAAAATGCAGGTAGGCCACTTCATGCTGTTACTTTAAAGTTTCCTCCAGGCAGGGCTGATGCACACTGGGTCCAGTGCCAAGGGGGTTGCTTACACCCAGTTTCTGGTCTGGTTAGTTAGACCCGTGCAATATTGGATTGTCACATACTGTTAACCTCACCTAAAACTCCAGGACTTTTTACTTGGGGCAGTGGAGCAGGAGAGTAACAGAGAGACAAAAAGCCTTGTCTTACTACATCAAAATTCACTAAGCACCTACTACGCGTCAGATCTTTGACTTGCCTATAGTCCCGAAACAGCAGGCCTTATACAGTGCGGTGCTGTCGAGTAGGAACTAGGATTCTCAGGTGTTACCAAACCCTGTAGAAGGCTCAGCGAGAAAAAAAGGCTGTAGAGCTACCCCCCACCAAATCCTGGAGTTTCTTCTGCTGTACACTTGCCCCTCCCCCATTGCTTTCTGGGTGAAGTCCACCTGGGCTCTATTCTACCAAATTGTTTGCAAGGAATTGAAAGGGAAGGGAACTGCAGCAGCAGGAAATTGAGTTCTGCTAACTTTTGCTTATTCGGAATTCCCTTCTTCAGTCATCTTTTGGGAGGGAGGTTACCTTCTCTTTGAAGTTCTCGTTTTTGGATCTGTCTTTAACTTCGATCTCTTTTTGTGCTTCTACAGCGATTTGTACACCAACTATTAAAATCTCCATAACACTTTATATATTTACCCTGTTTAAAATGTCTTCCCCAACCAGACTAGATCTCTAAGAATTTTTCGTTGCCTTTCCAGTACCTAAGAGTGTCTGGCACATAATGGGGCTTTATAAATACTGGTTAAAGGAGAAAAACCTGAATGACTAACTATATATAAAAAAAGTGAATGAATGAATAAACCCATTCTTTGCCTCCTTCTCCCTGAAGGCATCACTAAGCTGTGCTGCCTACCTGGCTCCGGGCTGTGTTTGTGTTCTAGACCCCTGCTGTAGGTGACAATTAATTAGAATTGGGATCAGCTGGAGTGTCAAAACCCCCTGAAATAGTGATGACTTAATCATGTGAGAGTTTGGAAGAAAAAGGCAGGGCTTGTACGGGGACCCATGGTATGTTTCTGACCGGTCATGGCCTCTATTGCCAAGGTCACTTTATGGCCTAGGATGGTTACTTCAGCTCCGGCCATCACATCTATGTTTCATACTGCAGGCAGGAAGAAAGGATGATGAAGAGCATGTTACTTTCCTATAGGGATACGGATAATAGTTGCATACTCCATTTCTAGGTAAATCTCATTGGCCAGACCTGAGCTGTGTGACTACACCTTGTTGCAGAGGAAGTTAGGAAATGTAGTCTTTCTCTGAGTAGCAGCATAAATTGTGGGTGTTGTACTACTGGAGAGGAATGTAGATTAAAGACCAACAGACAATTTCTGTTATAGGAATCATTAAAGGTTTTTTATTGTTTTTTTGTTTGTTTTTTGGTAAAGAAGTGACTAGATCAAATCAGCAATTTAAACAGCTTAATATGGTGCATGGAAAGGAAAGAGGTTAAAGAAAAGAAGCTGGAGGTAAAAGAAACCTGTAGGAGGTGGTTGTACAAGTGAGGGGGACATGAACTAGGACAGTAGCCAGGGGGTGGGGTGAGGGGGACACGAACTAGGTGAGGGGGACATGAACTAGGACAGTAGCCAGGGGATGGAAAGGAGATGGGTTGACAAGCAGCTTGGTGGTAAGTAGGCAATGCCTGGTGACTATGGCTGTTGAGGAGAGAAAGAACGATTCTAGAACTAGCCGCCAGTTTTTGACCCAGAGCCCTTGGAAATGAGGCAGTCATTTACTGGTTTGGGGAGATGTAGGAAGACCTCAGGGGGGAAGCACTGGACTGAGAGCCCTGATTCCGACTTGGGATTCTAAAAAGCTGGGCACCTCCCCAGAAGGAAGCTCACCTGCAGCAGCAGTCGGAGGGGTGCGCACTGAGCGGGTGGGCGCCGTGGAGCAGGAAGCGCAGTTGGAGGGGAAAAGGGCAGACCCCTGTCCTCTCCCTAGCAGTGCAGTCCCCATGCAGTCAGTGGGCCCTCACGGTCTTAGGAGCTGCCAACCAATTCTCCAGAGTTTCAAGACAGAAGTAATTTCAATTTCCCTCTAATTAAAAGAAGCATATCAGTGTGTGCCTGGATCCTGCTGCTATTGGAGAGGGGAGGGGGCCTCCCAAATCCACAGCCAAGCCTCTAGGCAGCATCCTGACTCTGGCGGGAGGAGTTGGGATGTCTGGGGAGGGGCGCCACGTGCCAGCTGGCTGTGCCAAGTGTAGGAGCAGCACGCCTGGGGTTCTGCCATGTGTTTGTTTATTTGGTTTGGCTGATGTAAAACATACACACACAGACTCATAGCCTCAGGGCCTGTGTGCAGAGCCCACATTCAATCCTCAACTAAAATCAGAAACAGCCCAGGAAAAAGAAAAAAAAAGAAGTCAAAATAGGAGATTGCACCAGGTAGCAGCATTCAGTCATTCATTCATTCACTCATCCATTCATTCACTCACTCACTCATTCATTCATTCAGCAAACGAATGCCAGACACTATACAAAGCAATGGACTTTAATAAAACTCAATACCCAAGGACCTTAAAGACAGGGTTGGGGAACAGAGACAAGGAAAGAGGCCTGAGTTCAGCACAAAGTGAGAGGTGCTTGGTACAGGTCATGGCACATCTCCGATCTCGGCGTTTCTGGGACTAAAATCTGAGAGGGGCTTCCTTTGTATCTAACCAGGCTTTCGTGGGCCCAAAAATCCCACTGTCAACCCCCAACCGCTGCCCCAAGCTCAGGGCATTCCAAGAAGCCACAGGATCACCCTTGCAGGTCTCCTTCCCCTGCACGTTCATTTCCCCTGTTTGGCGAATGCCTCCTTCTGTTCTCTGTCACTTCCCACTTGGCCCTGAAGGCCCCGTGGAATCATCCCCAGGGGTAGCCTTTATAGACCATCTTCTGAGTCCTCCTTGCGTGTCCTTATTTCCGGCCCTCGTCAACGACTTCTTTCACAGTTCACCTGCCCGTTTCCCCTGTGGCCAGTGAGCCACTCGAGCAGGGAGACAGATCTTGTCCGCATGTCTATCCTGGCAGTTAATCAATGCCTGGCACAGAAATGCTCTTAACAAATGTCTGTCCAAATGAACCGACAGCATTTAGTCCCACTGTGGCTGCAATTAAAACGCCCCTGGACTCTGGAGTCAGATCCGAGCTCCACCATCTCCAACCTGCCAGGTCCCCTCTCTGAGCCTCGGCGTGCTTATTCCTAAGCCGAAGCCAATACTACTCCATGAGTGTGACTTATGTGAGAAGCTTTTTGTCATGTGCGTTCACCTTTCTTTAATGTACATGGAGAGTTTATTTATTTTTATTATTATCATCGTTAGAAGACAGGGCCCTACAGAGTAACAGCACAAATCTAGTAGGCAGGAGAAATTCTGAGTTCAAATTCTTAAGAAGAGCCCCTCCTGGGCGTCCTGGAGTGCCTGTCCCCAGGGAGCCACCTCTGAGACCCCATGGCCATGCATCTCCTGTCAGTCAGCCATCGAGACTGCTTCCACTCTGGCTGTCACCTCTGATCACTGCTCTTGGGAAGCAGTGGTGTCTTCACATGGTCTTTTCCTTCTGTGCATGTGTCCCTGGTCTTTTTGTGTCTAAATTTCCTCTTCTTATAAGGACACAAGTCACATTGATTAGGACCCACCCCAAGGGCCTCATTTTAATTTAATCACCTCCTTACGGGCCAGTCGCCAAATACAGTCACATTCAGAGTTATTGGTGGTTAGAGCTTCAGCATATGAATTTCAGAGGGACATAATTCAGCCTATAACAGCCAGTCTCGAATGCTACATTTTTGTAGGGTGACTGACTCATCCAAGTTCATTCAAGTGGGATTTTCCTGGTTTTAGCACTGAAATTCCCACATCCTAGGAAATCTCTCAGTCCTGGGCCAGCTGGGAAGACGGGTGACTCTAGCTTATCCAGAAGCCTTACCTGAGTCTTTCCCAATATGTAAGACTAGAAGGACTAGACAAATCCAATATGCATCCAGCAGACATACTTTCTAGTGAACTTTGACATCCATTAACTTACTTGATCCTCACTTTGGCCTTGTCAGGTAGGTAAGGCAGGAAATAATATTCCAGTTACACAAAGAGAGACATAGGCTCAGAAAGGGTCGTCTTTTCCCCCAGCCATGTTTACTTTGGCCTAGTTCTTTCATCACCAGGTGCCTCCTAGACCAAGAGCCTGGAAATCGTATTATAGGCTTCACTTCACCCCTGTCCAAGGGCCCAGACAAGAGGTAAGCACCAGCATGTATCAGTGAGTGGGTACTAAAGTTTCCCCGAGCCCATTGAAATGAAAGGAATTAAACAGACAATCACATGTGTAGTACTTGGGAGAGGAGTGAGGTGGGCCACAGGCTGGGCCTGGTAGAGCAAATGCCCCTGAATGGAAAGCAGGAAGGGTGGGAAGGAAGCAAGGAGAGATGCGGGCTGTGTTTGATGATCTGCTCTGGAAAGCAAGAAGGGAAGCCATTGATTAGTGAGCTTTGTTTGATCTGCTCAAGGATCAAAGGGACGAGCACCATAAGCACCACGTATGCAGATGAAAGTTGACCTGGATAGCTAGTGGGATGCCAGGCTTCCCTGGGCCCACTGGCCATGGAGGATTCTCGTAAGAGCCATGGGCAAGATTAAAAGCCTACTTTTTCCTCAACTTGAACCCTGTCCCTTTTCCCCACATGGTCTTTCTGAAGGGCTTCTTCTTGCTCCTTGGGCCCTCTGTGATAAGAAGAGCTCAAGGCTGTACAGGGGCCCAGGACTCTCACTGCAGGGGTAGAGGATTACTTCCGGCCTTTGAAGAGCATGAACAAGTAGCCAGGTGATGTGTGATGAATGCTATGATGAGGCTGAGCTCTGGGGACTGCGGGCATACAACCAAGAAACCCCTAAACCTACCCTAGGGTGCGCAGAAGAAGACAGTCCAGCTGATGCCTCAGGGAATCAAGTGATAGTTGGAAGAGTTTTCTGCTTTTCTTTTAGGAGGTAGAAGAGGAGAAGCACATGCAAAAAGCCAAGGAGGTAACAGCCTCATAGTATATTAGGGACCAGCCAGTGCTAACTGAACACCCAATCTGGGCCAGGACTTCCATAGCATTCAATGAGGCAGGACTTGGAATTATTCCAGGTCACAAGGGAAGAAAACAAAGATCGAAAATGTTGAACAACTTGCTTGAGGACAGTAATCTACCAGAATCTGAATTTGAACCTGGACCTGCCTACTGGAAACCTGGCTTCTCACCAGTACAGCCACAGTCACATCCATGTTTCATAAACACCCCTCTGGCCCTGGAGTGGACTGGAGGGAAAGGAAATAGAGACAGACAGACCAGTTAGGACATTGAGGCAGTAGTGCTAGGCGGCTGGTCAAATCTCCCTGGCCACAAAAAGAAGTGTGCAAAAAAATAAAGTTTCTCTTCTATAAACTGAAACCCAAGTCCATTCTTGGCAGAATTCTAATTTTGGCTCTGGTTTTCCCTACTCTTTTCCTTTTGTCCTTGGCTGTATCTAAGTTCTGCGTGGGGAGCGCGTTAGAGCATCAAGCTGGGGGTGAGGACTGGATGGCGATGGGGGTCAGTGGCAGTGGCCATCATTGTTCATTCTGGCATCTGCTGGGACACTCAGGCTCTTACTGGCCCGGGTCACTGATGCACACGTGTGGCCTTGTCATCTTCTAGACAGCAAGTTCTCTTAGGTCCACTGCCTTCAGATTATTATTTTGGAGGGTCTCTCGCCACTGTCTGTAGGGAATTCAATGGGTCAGAGTCAGGCCTTATACCCCGTTGTCCTACCAGGGGTGTCCAACCTTTTGGCGTCTCTGGGCCACACTGGAAGAAGAATTGTCTTCGGCAACACATTAAATACATTGCAACATAAAATCACACACACAAAAAAATCTCATACTGTTTTAAGTAAATTTACAAGGTTGTGTTGGGCCGCATTCATAGCCATCCTGAGTCACATGTGGCCCGTGGGCTGCAGGTTGAACACCCTTGTAAAAATTACACCAACCCGTCTATTTTCCTACCCAGGTGGATCACAGGAGAACTCTGAAGGCTGCCATCTTCCCAAGCTGAAGATGGAAAGTCGGCTCTCAGATCCCAGAACTGAAGGAGGGAACTATTGCCCTCCCCCAACCTCTGGGCTTAGGCTAGGCACGCAGGACACACGGACCTCTCTCAGAGACCCACGGAGGCATCCACAAGATTAATTTCCCCTCTAACTCTCTGCCAATTCTCCAAACTCAGTTAAACTTTATACTTTCAGTAAGTATTTCCTCAAATCTATTGTTTAGGCTAGGACGTTGGCTGTTAAACCAATAATTAAGTGAGTTACTTCTCTTTGCACTTCTTTTGTAATTACCTTTCTCTGAGGCAATGGATACTCAGGTTTTATGTTCTAGTTTTAATGGTGGAAAAGCCAGGGGATGTATAGAAATAATAATAGGAACAAAAGCACTGGGGGGGTTAATATTTCAAATTATTATTCTGTTAGTACATGCAGGATATATGAGAGTGAATTATGACAGTTGCAGTGGAGAAAGCAAAAAAGGCATAGATTAGGGAGGTCTTCATAACCAGAATCCCAATGTTCTGATAACCGATGAGATGTGGAGGCTGAGGGACAGGGAAGACTCCTGTGCTTCATTCAGTTATCACTCTGCCTCTCATGAGTTTTCTCAGAGTGCCTGGAATCGGCCACGAGGTTAGGCTGAATCAGAGCCCGGTTAGGCTCTGCTGGGCTATGCTAAACAGCGCTAAGTCACGGCAGCTAAACTGCTGAAAACCTGCCCCATACCTGGCCTCCTTTTGTTAATTATTCAGCCCCTTGACTTCTTCTAAGATGAATCAATGTAAAAGCCTGCTGGGGAACTGCAAGGAAATCAAGGTGGCTCTGCTTAGAGTCCATTTCAAATCTAGAACCTGAAGACCCCCAAATAGGGGAGGAGCACAGATTGGCCTCCATCCATGCTATTGCGTGTTCAATTCTGCAGTCAGGACAGCTGCTCCGTTAGGGCTGCTGAGGGCCTGGAAAATGAAAAGGCACCTAACCACAGGGTAGGGAAGCTGTTATGGAAAAGACCCCAACATTACAAGGATGGAAATAGTAAAGATATTGGGTCCACTGGAGTTCCAGCAGAGCCAGTGCTGGCGAGGAGAGGCCAAGGAGACAAGTGTCAAGGCACACCACAGAAAAACTAGGGTGCAGGATTAGGACACAGGATGACACCTCCAGTGCATTCCTGAGAGCCACATTTATCATAATTCACTGACAGTGAGACAAAGACCATGGCAGCCTTCACACATTTGATGATGCCCTTAGGCTGCAACAGCCACAAAAGGAGTTGTGCTTGGTAACTAACCCCAGATGCTATTAACATGACAGCAGAAACTGAAGGGAGTGTGCTTCTTTCTTGCTAATTAGACTTTGTGTGGTTGGGCGTGTGTCTCTATATGTGAAACCCACTAGACTGCTCACTTTAAGAAAAAGCCAACACGCTAAGAAGGAGACCTTTGGATCACATCGGTGGGCAGGGCCTCCGTTCTGCACAAAACATGACTTGTATCACTGCCTGCTCTCAGAGCGCTGTTCGATTGTTCTAAGCCTGGGTTTCTAGGCCAGGTCCTTACCTGTAATACCTGACTAATAAATGATAGTTCCTGAGCCCTCCTCTGCTTCTAGAATTTATAGGGGGCTTTTTCTTCCCATGTCACTGTTTCCTTTGCTGTCATTGGTGTATTGTTTTTACAGTAGAAGTATTTGCTGGCTGGTTAAAGAGAAGATCTGAAATGAACTGGCAGCAAGCACATAAGGCATTGCTTTTTAAAGAGAATGTCTTGAAGGCCTGATGTCTGCGGTTCCAAATGGTCCTGAGATGGGGCTAAAACACTGGTCTCATAGAACCTGGGGGTGGGGGATCTCCTTTGACTTACTGACTTATCTACCTGCAGACCCAATGTTAGTAATTAGAAACCTTTGCATTGATATGACACCCTTGGCTGCTTAGAAGAGCCTTTGAAGTTGGTATAGTATATTGCTTTTAACAGCAACACTTGAGATTGGTGGGGCTTGGGGAGTGTTATATTCATTTTTCATGAGTAAACCCTGAGGCCCAAAGAGGCAAAATATTGCCTTGCTGCCTGCCACATCATTATTCTCGGTCATTTATTCATTCGTTCATCTCATTATTGTGTGCCTAGCCTCCTGTGTGCCAGGCTCTGAGCAAGGTACTCCCCATGCTGAAATACACGAGATCCAGAACTGAACACAGATTGCTCACTATCTAACTGAAGAGACAGACACACAGAAGATCATTATAAACCAATTAATTCACTGAATACATACTTCGTGGGAGCCCGGCACTGGAGATTTAACAACAAGCCCGTCAAAGCCCATGCTGTCACGTTGGGAAGACACAGACAATAAATAATTATACAACATATTAGGGAGCATAAGTACTATGAAGAAATGTCAGCGAGAAAAGGGGGCAGCGTGTGGCGGGTGTGGGACTGTGGCATTTTAAATAAGGGCTAGAGAAGGCGTCTTAGTTCAGGCAGCATTTGGGAGAGAAAGAAATGAAGAGCACAACAGGAAGTCCCAGGAGTCCCGGAGGGGAACACTGTGTGCAAAGATCCTGTGGCAGGAGCAGGCTGGATGTGTTCAAGGAGCACAGGAGGAGGACGCGAGAGAGGGAAGCGTAGAGCACGCAGAGGGCCAGGCCTTGGAGGTCCTGCGGGCATTGTAAACACTTTGGATCTTTAATTTGTATTATATTTTTTAATAAGGTGGAAAGCCACTGAAGAGTTTTGAGCAAAGAAATGACGTGATTTAATTACGTTTTGACAGGAATACCCTCATGGCTGCCTTGAGAGAGAAAGTATGGTAACCAGTTTAGAGTCTGGCCCAAGTTGCAAATGGGTCAGGAGAGAGATAATGATGGCTCATACCAGAGTGGCAGCCACGATGAGAGATGATGAGGCTTGGGCTATATTTTTAATAAACTGGCTGATGTTTGGGTATGGGCTGTAAGAAAGGGCTACATGGGGACTTGGGAGCACTGAGGACTGATGCTGCCATAGGTCAAGTTCGCTGGGAGACGGAGTCTGAGGCTCTGAGATTTGGGCGCATGAGGTCTATGGGGATGGCTTGCAGGAATGACACCGTGAGGGCCCAGAGGAAGCCGGGGAGAAGACAAAGTAGCCCTCTGACGTGGTTGCAACAGAGGCCTCAGCTGATCCCACAGAAAGTTCCGAAACTGGGATAACCATTTATTATTGTCCCATTTGAGGCAAGGAGCTGGAACTTTACACCCTCCCCTCAGCCGGCCATGGGATACAGGCAGCCACCAGGGAGGGGTGTGACCATGGGTGAGACAGCCTCCTCCTTCTGAGGACAATTCCTGGAGAGAGGTTCTGATGTGCACCATCGGTGGCCAGTGCTCCCTACCACTGGAGTAGTGAGTGCAAGCCTCAGTCCTAAAGGTAAACCTGAGTGACAGGCCACACTGTCCACTCCAGGCCCCCACTCCAGTCTGGTGGGGTGCAGGGCAGGGAAGACTTCTCTGAGAAAAGGATACTAGACTGGTTTTAAAGAACCCCATGCTATTTCTCTCACTTATATGACTTTGATCATGAAAAGAGTGGGTGCTAGAATAAGACCCAAACTCAGGTACAAAAACTGATCTATTTATACTTATTAAATTTTTAGCTAAACCGAATTCTGATATTTATGCTATTTATTGTCTTTTATGCTAAGGTATTGTCAGCACCCCAGATTATAATAAATCCCTCTGATTTACAACTAGACCATTATTTATTTTTTTAATCTATTAATTCAGAGTATATAACTATTTTCCAGGGCAAAATTGATATTTTCTGGGTTCAACTATCTGGCAGCCACATATTCCTCAATGAACAGTTTCTAATGTGCTAATATTTCAGTAGTTCTTAGGGGCTGGAAGTCCCTCCCAAGAGCTGATACAAAAGAGCTGATCCTGTTTGCTACGTTTCCTGTAGACTTTCCTACATGAGAGTTGGAGTACGGCTGGCATCAGGATCTATGTAATAGGCTCTTTCTGCACTAAAGCCTATTTATGAGCATAATTCTCTCACTTCTAGATGAAAATATCACATGCAGGTCCTGGACGCTGACAGAATATATTATAAAGAGTATATCCTTGTCTATAAGTAAGCATATATATGTGTGTGGTCATCCATGTACATCTTTAGGTATGTGCATGGTTGTGTATAGGTGTGCACATGTGCATGCAGGCAAGTATGATGAGTATGAGGGAGTATGTGTGTGCATTTTTTCTGTTTCAGTTTGTGTGAGAATCTACATCTATAGGGGTATGTTTATAATGCATGTATGTCCAGGTCGGTGATTCAGGTATAATATATGCACACCTGAATAGGTGTGTGTACAAGCGTGTGTACATATATAAATGAGAAGAACATGTATGCACATGTCCATGATTCTCCCAGCTACATATGGTCATCAGAACTCACGGTGCCATGGCAGGAATATAAATGCCGAGGTCAGTTTTCTTGCCTGTAGCAACTTTCCTCTAGTGATCCTGCTCAAACATTTTCTTTGGGGGCCTCTTCAGTTCTTCCCTCTCTTTCCGCCAGGGGCCAATGCCCAAAGGGGCCTCAGGCAGCTTCCTGGCCTTTGGAGCTGACTCTCTGATGTCCACCCCAGGAGCCTTGGCTGTGCCAGTCCTGTCACGTTGGACCCTCTGCTGTCACTGCCAAAGTGACAATTGAACTAGGGCTGACAAAAAACCCAACTTCTGCAGAGCCCTTTGATCTGCCCAGCCTTGGAGTGGAGCAGAGCCTGGCACAGGTGCCTTTGATGGAGCCCAGCCAATGAGGGGGCTGCAAGCTGGCCCCATCCATCTCCTCAGCCTTTGATGCCCACTCTGCCCTACAAGGGTCCTGCTACAGAAGCAGTCAAGCTGGAGTAGGAGCCAGCTACTCTCTGGACCTCAGCCTTTGTGGGAAGTTACCATCTGGGTGCTTGACCTGGAGATGCTTTGGTCTCAGGGACGCAGGAGCCAATTCTTAGAAACAGTGCTCTTCCAACCAGCCATTTATTGATTCAGCTAGTATTTATGGAGCACTTACAGAGTCAGCAGGGCAAAGTCAACAAATGTCAAGTCAGAAAGGTTGGATTAAACCTGGCTACTTAATAATTGTTCCAATATGATCAAGTTAAGTAACTTGCATGTGCCCCTCAATGTGCCCCTCAGTGTGCCCATTTTCTTACCTCTTGTGATGTTGTAAGGACCAAACTAAATAGTGCAAATATGGCATTCTCAAATGTTAGCTGTTATCCTTGCAGGGAGGCTACGTAGTCGAGTGGCGAAGACCCCATCATGGTGTAGTTGACTTACTTCGTGAGAGTATTACAAGGGTTAAGTGAGCTACAACATGTAAAGTGCTTAGAATAGTGTCTGACACAGAGTGTGTGCTTCATCAACACTAGTTTTTAATAATTTGGTGTAAGGGTCAGCCTGAGCAGGGTGCTATGGAGTTCTCTGTCTACCTGTGGAATAAATCTTCGTTCTTCAATATTTTTTCCAAGAGATTGATCACATGCACTCCTGTGGTTTTAACTGCCACACTCTAATTCCCAAACTCCAAATGCAATCATGTCACCTGGATTCCATTGTCTGTTCTACATGCCATCTCTAGTCTACAGACAATAGTCCAGATGACTTAACTTGGCATCCAGGCTCTCTACCACCTGTCCTCAGTATCCTAACTCAACCCCTCCTCTCTCACCTCCCACATCCCCATCCCCCACACATACCGAGCCACTTGCAGGCTATAGGAATGAAGGCTCTCATGTACCTTTATATCTTTGTCACTGCTGTCCTCTCTGCCTGAAATGCCCTTTCCTGCATTGTCTACCTGTGAATATGTTCTGTTCCTTCAAGGCTTACCTCTAAGACCCCTCCTACACAAAGCCTTCTTGGATCATCTCCCCCCGCCCCCCCCGCAGTAGACTTCACCATTACTTCCTTCCAGTCCCCCGCTAGACCCAGGATGTGTATTGGATATGCCATCTATTGGTCCATCCCCCTTGTAGACTCTGCACTCCTTGAGGCAGACACTGAGCTATCTTCCTCTGGATCACCAGCCAGTGCTGGTGCTTTCACAGGGCCCTGAACAGTGCTTGCCACATGGTAGACAAAATGAACCCCTGTTTAATGGATTAATTCAATCTCTCTCTCCTACTTCTCAGGTCCACCAACCTCCTGGAGTCTCATGGTCCTCAAGCCCAGCTGACTCATGACTGTCTCTGCTGCCTTCCCTCAAGCTGCTCCTCCTTAGTTTACTATCCACCCATCCAGTCATCCAGTATGGAAACTGGAGAGTCACCTTTGAAGCCCTCACTCATAGTCAGTATACACACATCCCGAACCATCGTGAGGCTTACTGATTTGGTTCCTTAAGTGTTAATTCTGTTTGTTCCTTCCTCTCTCTTCCTCTCTGTGGCTGATGCCTATGTAAATCTCACCACATCCTCCAGACTTAAAATGATTGCTATCATTTCCAAGATAGTATCCACACTCCTTGGCATCACTCACAGGACCCTGCAGGACCTGACCTCAGCTTCCCACTCCACTCTCACCTTTCCCATTATACCCATTGCTCTTGCCACAGCTGACCACTCATCCTTCCAGAATATGCCAACCTATACCCCCCCACTCTCTCACAGATAGTTTTTCCCTGGACAGCTTGAAGTGACTGTCCTCCCACTTTCCCCCCTAAAATAAGCCTTCTCTCCCTTGAAACTCAGCACCAATGCCACTTTGTGACACTTTTCCAGACCATTCCTCTACACCATCCCCCCACCTCCTGCTGCCACCAAACTGAGCCAGTTGTTCCCTCCTTGGGGCTCTCGCAGCCCTTGATAACCACCTGGTCATGCTGTATTGTACTTACTCTTTCACTCCGACATGTTTATTCCCCTGTGTAGACTACGTAAGCTCTTTAGGGACAATTATGCAAACTTAATCATTCTCTCTGAGCCTTGGGTTCTTCATCTATAAAATGAGAATAGCCATAGCCATACCTTTTTCACAGGGCACTGAAAGGGGGAAATGACACAGTGTGTGATGAGAGCTGGCTCATAAGTGACATTTGGCAAACAAGAATATCTTTATGGTTCTTGCTGGCAGGAGCGATATCTGATGGGAGAAGCTTCCAGAGACGAGAACCCAGAGATCTCAGGATCCCCCAGACAGCTTTTCAGCAGCTTTCTTAAAGTGCTTTTAAATGAACTTTGTAAATAACTCCATCCATTCCTTCAACTCTCTGCAACTGCGGGACTTTACATTTGTTATTTTGCCTCTTTGTAGCTCAGTTTCCTTATTTCAAATATAGAAATAATAACTTACTTATTTCAGAAGGTTGTTGTGAGAATTAATGGTAGGATGCATGCAGAAGTTTGTGTCAGCTATTGCTATCTTTAATGAGTAAACACCATGGAGTAGCTCAATCTATGCTTGAAAGATGCTTTTTATTAGGATCTTAATGGGACTACTTAAAGACAAGTCTTTGAAGAGATGAGAACTTGGAGATTCAAAACCAGCAATGGTTGCAAATAGTTTCAAGGTGAGCCACAGAATTCCTGTCCAGGACAGGAACTCCCACCCCATTCTCAGGCTTAGAAACACATGGATGGGCTTAAACCTAGAGAGGTCACGATTCTCCAACAATGGGCAGAGGACTCTGATGGAATTAGGGCTTCACTGAAACTCTCTTGCTGACTGCCAGTCTCGCCTAGCCCTAGCCCCACCATGCCAGCATAGGGCTTGAGTTCCGGGCACAGGAGCCAGACTGCCTCCAACACAATAACAGCTTCACCACTTACTAGCTATACTAGGCACAAGTTAGTTAGCCTGTTTCTACCTCTGTCTTGTTGCTTATAAAGATAGTATGAGTATCGATTTCATAAGATTGTCGAGAGGATTACATGAGAGAATGCAAATAAAAATCAGTATTTGGCATATAGTAATTATTCAGTAAATGTTAGCTCTCTTGATTTATTGCCTTCAGACTACCCCCACCTACCCTCTCCTGGAACCAATAACTGGTTCATATGTCAAGAGACCTCTCCCCTTCTTGCTAAGTGTGAAGAGTGTGTCCCGAATGGTCTATCAATGCCAGCAACATGCACTAGGTCACTTTGCACAGAACAAAGCCCAGACTCCCCTCTCTGACATCCAAGGGTCCCCTACACAGTTCCCACCTCCAGATTCATCTCCAGTAAACTTCATTCACATGTGTGATGCCTCATCCCACCTGGACTCCTCCAAGTGATTCCACCCAGCCCTGCCCTTCCTTCTTCCTGTTCATCCTGTTCCCCCAACCAAACACATCCTCATCACTCCACGCCACCTTTTCTATGAAGACCTTCCAATCAGATTGGAACTGACTCCTTTTTCTTTTCCCACTTTACCTTTAGGTATGTATCTACTTCTCTGAGTTCTTTGAAGTTCTCTAGCAAAGTATTCAAACCCATGAAGGGGGTTGTTGGAACTCCAATCTCCAGCTGGTTGGTCAGGCACACAGGTGCTAACCTTGCTGGTGATGGGCGTTTAAAGGGCTGAAGGATGTGGGCGGGGCAGGGAAGGGGGCAGTCATGTGGGGCTGAGCTCTTAACCTGTGGTATCTGGTGTTATCTCTGGGTAGTGTCAGAATAGAGTTAAATTGTAGAACACCCAGCTGGTGTCGCAGATAGTTGCTTGGTATCAGGGGAACCTCCACACCTTTGGTGACCAAAAGTGAAGTGTTTTGTGTGAGTAGTAAAGGAGGCTCACAGGGAAGAAACACACACTAGGGAAGTACTGAGTTGTTCATTACACAAGCGGAAGACTGAAGTTTAGCCAGGTGTAATCTGCTCTCAGCATTCATAGGCTCGGCATCCGCACATTCAACCAACCACAGCTCAAACATATTTTTTTTAAAAACCTAGAAAGCTTCAAAAAGCAAAACTTGAACCTATCATGCACCAAGCACTACACTGAATCCACGCAAAGTAAGCGATGTGTAGGTACATCCTGCTTTAGCCTGTATGCAAATATAGGTTACATGCAAATACTCTGCCATATTATATAAGGGACCTGAGCATCCATGAACTTGGGTATCAGAGGTGTTCTGGGACCAGTCCCCACAGATACCGAGGGACCCATGACCTTACATGGAAAAGCTGTATTTGCAGATGTGATGAAGTTAAAGATCTTGAGATGATGAGATTACCTTGCATTATCTGGGTGGGCCCTGAATGTAATCACAAAGTGTTTCTATAAAAGAGAGACACAGGGAGAAAAGGTACAAAGAAAGAGAAGGCAAGAAGATGATGGTGGTAAAGACTGGAAGACAATGGCCACAAGCCAAGGATTGCTGGTAGCCACCAGAAGCTGGGAAAGGCAAGAAATGACTCACCCTGGAGTCTCTGGAGGGAGCATGACCCACCGACCCTGAGTCTGGCCCACTGATACCGATTTCAGACTCTGGCCTCTAGAACTGTGAGAGAGTAAGTGTCTGTTATTTTAAGTCACCAAGTTTATGGCAATTTGTTACACCAGCCACAGGAAATGAATACAGGGACATAGCACTATATATAGCTCTTTGGTTTATGCTTACACCACATTCTGGAAAAAAACAGCCTTACCACTCAGGGTGTTCCAAACTGGTGCCTAGCTGAGTTTTTTAACGGATCTTTCCGTCACTGCAGTAGACCCTCATTCTCCAATGTGTCACCGGCATTTGTCAGAAAATAGGTCTTTATAGGCATTTTGGCAATAGCATTTTGGAGCTCAGCAGCTCTGAACCTATGAGAACTGGTGGAAGTTTACATAAGGTGCCTCTTCCCTAAGGTGTGTAACGACTTGGCTGGGCTGCAGGTAGACAAAGAGCGAGGGGCATTAAACCAGAGCCTTTCTCCCACTTCCTGCACTTTTTCTGCAGAATGCTCAAATCAAGTGACTTTCTGATTTTTAGCTACGAAAACATGCGTGATGGTAGCTGCTTTAGTTACAGAAGTTTATACTTTGCATATGTTCTATATTTTACCCACGTGTCATGCTGAATTAAGAAGTAAAAACATCTGCACCTCAGCAGGACCCTTTGTTTTCCCCTTTTCTTCCCCCCCCCCCGCCCATGTGGAAGGATCATTATGGCTTAAGTCTTCCTCTGCAAAGCAAAATGAGTCCATTTATTCTTCTAGCCCACAGAGCTTGTGTCTGCCTCCCTTTCTGTAGCTCAGAGCGCATGTCCTCCTTGGCAAGGAGAGAAAGAAAGGCTATTGAGTCCTTTTTCCCCTTCTGTTTGATTAAAAAGCATGTTTGTTTTTGTTCATAGATTTAAAGCCCAAAATGGGCCAGTACCGTAAATAAAACATGCATTCTCATTTGAAAAATTTATTACAAGGAATTTTGTTTATGATTTCATCTTCTCCAGTAATAATTAATTGGAGGTCTTCTGTGGTCCCCACAGACAAACAATCATTCAGACTGCACTAAAGAATGATCCAACACAGTCTCTCTTCTGTCTCTCATCCACAGCCAAAGGAGCTGTCTCGGGGTGTGCTACCCCATCAGCTGCACTGAGGAAGTGAAGTTTATGACATGACTTGGCTGTTCAAATGTCTGGGGCATATTTACTAAGTCTGTATGTGACACTGATGTCAGAGCACCCTTTCAAGAATTCCTCAGATAAGGAACCTTTAGCATTTAACTGTCCTGATAGTTTAGAACCATGAAACCATGCCCCCTACTTCACTTCTTAAGTACTGAGGATGGAAAGTTATTCAAATGGTTTGGTTTAACAAAGGAAATGCACACCCACACACACATCCTCACAGTCATGCAAGTGATAATAACAACTGATATTTAGTGAGAATATCCTATGTGCTGAATGTTATGCTGAGAGATTTTTATATGATCGTTCTTAGCCCGTAAGACTATTCTAGTCAGGGCAGGCTGGGTTATGCTGTGGTAACGAACACTCCCCAGATCTCTGTGGTTTTCAAGGACAAGCCTTATTTCTCTCTCTTCTACATGTCCACTGTGGGGTTGGTGGTGGGGGCGGGGGGCGCTCTATTCCACCTGGTCTTCGCTCAGGGATCTGAAACATGGCATTTGCAGCAGAGGAAAAGAAAGTTCTAGAGGATCTCACATCAGCAATTAAACGATACACATCACTCCTGAGCACAGGTTGTTGGCCAGTTCTAGTCTCGTGACCCTTTCCAGTCACAAAGGCATCAGGAGGTGTCATCCTATTGTGTGTTCCAAAAGTTGCAGGGAAGGGGTGGCAACTAGGAATATTTACTGAACAGAATTACTGACCACACAATCACCTTATAAAGTAGGTACTTTATTTTTTTTTCCATTTTGAAATTTACAGATTACTGATTAGGAAACTGAGCAGCAGTAAGGATATGTATAACTTGTCCTCCTAGGTCATGCATCTAATAAGCGGAGCCAGGGGAATGAAGATTCAGACTCAGGCAATTGGACATCTCCCTTCTCCTACCCCCAATATGTGCACTCACACATGTGCATGCACATGCTTAAACTCACACACTGCATCCTGGGGCTATTAGGTCATGAGTTCTACAAATGCATCCAGGAGTGGAAACAGAGTAGAGAGTGTCAGCCAAAGTCCTTAGAGAGAATCAAAGGTCAAATTAGAGAAACTATGTTTAGTCACCCAGTCTAAAAGGCAGGATCAAGGCCAAGAAAGAAAAAGAAAAGAAAAAAGAAACCCTAAAAGCAAAGGGTCAGGAACAGGACACACTGAAACAGGAATACGGTTGGCAGCAGAGAGAGGCCAGCACGGTGCTAGACGCCAACCACAAGGGAGCGGCCTCCGTGCTTCTGGAGTGTGGGCGGATTTGGCTGGTTCAAGATCTAGGGAGGAAGCAGAACATGCCAAATATTCTCTGAAGGCTAATCCTTTCACCCAATCCCCACTCTCACTGGGGAAGTCACCCTACCCAACTGGGAAGGGTGGGGGGGAAGATGGCAGTTGGAATCTCCTTTGAGAGCCAGACTTGGCCATGTCTTAGGGGATAACCCTTTACCTGGGACTAACCACCTGACCCCTTGTCATGGATTTCCAGGCAGAAACTCTGTTCTGCTGTGATTCCCTTTCTCTCTGACTCTGCCTCCCTGACTTTCCATTCTTGCAGCTAGTCAAAAAACTTGTGTCTGGAAGGGTCACTCCTATATGAGAAGAATGATTGAAAAAGTTTAATGAAGGGATTACTTAAAAAGAACTAGACAGGACAAGGCAACTAACAAGGGATGCTGATGCACCTTGAGGCTAGCCACTGTGGGATGAGCTACTGCCCCTAGGGGAAGGGGAAAGGGGAGGGAGCAGTTACCAAACCTGGAGAGAGCTATGGTGTGCCAGACCTTCAGTAGAGAAAAATGGCAAGGAAGGAGCTGGGGAAATAAGTATGTAACTTCTCTCTCCTTCCACCTTCTGATCTACTGATGAAGTCGCCCATTGGCTGGACTCAACCAGAAGCTAAAAGGTAATCTAGATAATGGATCTGTAAAGATCTTCCCAGGGCAGAGAACAAAGAAAGGTAGAGAGGGTAATATCCAGCACATACGCAATTCTGGGTTTTCTTATATTGATACTTCTGAGGAGCCTCTTCCCATCAATTCGCACCACCATTGTTATCATCCCTGTTGTTATCCCACTGACAGAAGCAACGGTCCTTTGATTGCTGAGTCTGTTATTTTGCTCATCCATTGAATCAGCCATTCAAAAAAATTTAAATACCTATTGTGAGCCAGGCCCTGTTTTAGATTCTTGGGATTCTGTAGTAAACAAAGACAAGTGCCTGCCCTCATGGAACTTACATTCTAATGAGGAAAAACTGATGAGAAAGAAATTAACAAAAAGCTATATTAGATAACATCAGCTGGGGAAACAAGGCAGGGCCGACGGCAAAGAGTGTTGGGAGCTGCTATTTGAGTCAGGCTTATTAGGAAAGTCCCCTCAGAGGAGGTGATACACCAACTCAGCATTTACCAAGGACAAAGGAATCCAGTGGTATGTCCTATATACATGTGTCTATCATTTAGGAACTTTCAACACCTTTAGATACAAAGCATTACATTAAAAAATTAAAAGGACAAAAGCTAATTAACAATTCAAGAGGATATTTCACAAGAAAATGAGGCACTTTTCGAGAGCTTAGAATTCCAAGTTAGAAGTCATTGCTCTGGAGAGATCAAGAGAGGATTCCTGGAGGAGGTAGTGCCTTGAAGTTTTTTGATGAATGGGGCCATTGGATAAGCAGAAAGGAGCAGGGAGGACATTGGGGTATGGGAAGCCAGTGTGGGCAAAGTTGCAGAGGTGACAATGAGTTAGGGACAGTGGGAAGGAGTGTGAGAGGGCTAACAAGCTTTGCAGGCTGCAGACAAGGATTCTACATATGCTTTGAATTACCCTCCAGTCAGTTGGCACCAAAATGTGTTAGGGCAGTGGCTGGTTTAGTAGCAAGGCCAGGTCTAGGCTGAAATTTTCTTGCTGCCCAGAATGAGCTATGTAACTTCATGCACGTTTCTCTGTTTCTTTGGACTTCAGTTTACTCATCACTAAAGTGGGGGAAATATAATTGAGATGATTGGACATGGAACATTTGGCATAGTACTTGGCACACAGTAGGCACTAAATGACTATTACTTTTCCTTGGCCTAAGAAATGAACAATAAAAGGCAAATTGCTTGCCTGGACCTAAACAGCAATAAAGGTTCAGGTAGGAAGATGGCTTTCGTGAAAGGGAAAAGCACAGGCTCTGGAGTCAGATTGTCTGAGTCTAAACTGGGCTTCTCCATTTTCTAGTGAGTGCACTAGGTTACAAAGGAAAGTCACCCCTTTGGGTCTCAGGTTTTTTCATCTGTAAAATAGGATACTTGTAATAACTATTATGCTTTGTTGTTAATGAGTCAATAGAAGGCTGAAGAGGTTAGCATGGTCCCTGGCACAAGGTTAAGTGTAGCTATGGTGTTTATATTGCATTAACTGTCATTGTTGACTCAGAACAATCCATATGGTGCTCTGATGCCCACCTACACAGGGAAAGAGCTCCCACCCTGAGCCTGGAGGTGGTGGCTGTTGGGGGGATGGCAGATGTACAGCTCTCATGGGTGAGAGGTAAGAAGGACCCCTTTATGTGCAGTCGAAAGGAGAGTGTGTGCGAGTGTAGCAAGCATGTGTGCCAGCCAGGGCACAAGCAGCCCCACTCCTGCCTCAGCTCTTGGCAGCCCAGTGAATTAGAGTTGGATGCACCCATGGGAAACTACTATTCATACCACACTACTTCGAGATGGGACAGCTAAGGTTCAAAGATGGATAGTGACAGATGACCTCTGATTCTATCCAGCCCAGATTCTTCCAGGATTGTAGGACATGGTGAGGACTGCATGGAAGAATCAGAATAAGATCCAGGCCAGCTGAACCTCTGGGCTGTTTTTTTCTTTACCAGCATCTGCTCTTTTCTCTTTCAAAGATGCTCTGCACTTTCAGGAGCAGCCATCCTCAAAGACGTTTCTCAGATGCTCTACGGCCCTCAGATTCCACAACAGCCTTTCCAGCGGAGAGGACCTGGAGGACTCGAGAGTGTAGGGAAGGAGGTGGAGCAAGGAGGGCCAAAAAGGAGACCGCATTCCCCCTTCCAGCCTGCCAGGCTCCAGTCCAAGGTCCAGGCCAGGGAAGGGGCAGGAGAGAACTTTAAATAGAATGAGCTTGAAAAACAGAATGGCTTGATTTTGATTGATTTGCACTCTTTAATCCCTCACTTTTCAAAAGTTAACTTAAGAAAGTTTGAATGCCTAAAGTGATAGATGAAAAAGAAGGAAGAGGAGAGGAAGAGGGAAAAAGGAGGAGGAAGAGGAGAAGGAGGAAGAAGAGGACCAACAAGAGGAAGAAAAGGGGGAGGAAGAGGAGGAGGAAGAAAGGAGAGAAGGAGGAGAAAGAGGAAGGGGGGCAAAAGGAAAAGAAGAAAGAGAAGGAGAGAAGGAAGAGGAGGAGGATGAGAAGAAGAGGAGGAGGAAGAGGAGGAGAAGAAACTGGCATGGCCACCATGGGAGCTGCTGGGGGCAGCAGCAAGAGCATGGAGAGATGAAATACAAGATAGGGGCTTTGGGGCACTTCTGCAGATGTCCCTGCAATTATGGGCTTGGTGTCCCAACTGCTGGGAGTGCCGTCAGCAGGCAGTCTTCAGGGACTGCCTCAGCCATGGAACAACGCTTCACCTCGCCTCTTCCAATGACTGATAAATATCAATATGTGGAAGCATAAAGACATGACCACCTCAGCCCAACTCTGGAAAACTCTGAAGGCTAATTCCAGGTCCAGAGCTTCCACTGGATAGGCCACGACTGTCGTTGGGTCTGCATTGCAGCTTGACTTCACCCTCTTTCCACTAGCGCCTCCTTCCCCTCCCTTCGACCAGCAGTGATCACAGGGAACTGCTTAACCGATGCCCTGGGCCCTAGAGTGGGGTTTGGAGAGAGTTGTGGAGAGTGCGAGCGAGCGCACACACGAGGGGGAGAGAGAGAGAGAGAGAGAGAGAAGGGGAGAGGGAAGAAAAGAGGGCACTCTTTCTTGTTTCCAGACCATCTTAACCAGACCATTTAATGAGCTGTTTAGCCACAGTGACATACAGGGTCCGGCAGAAGGCCTACTTGAGTGTGGTTGGTAGGGTAATCATATGGGTGTAACCATTTATAGTTTTAATTCAAACAATATACCTGAAATGTCATATGGTATGTTTGAGTGTGATGTTGTTATATTACAGAATTATGTGCTTATGATTTTGCAATAAAAGATTTTGAAATAAAAAAGAGGTATTATTTGTTCTGGACCCTTTATAAGGTAAGTGTTTACTATGCATAGGGCACTGTGCAGAGCATTTTATGTGCATTATTTCATTTACCCCTCACAAAAGACCTATGATCTATAAGGTAGGCCACTTTCTGAACATTTTACAATGTGGAAAATGAGATTAGAAAAGTTAAGCCAACTACTCAATTTCATAAAGTTAATAATCGCTGAAGCCAGGATTCAAACTGAGAACTGTCTTATCCCAAAGCCTTGCTCTTAACTCACGCTACCCAGGGCTGCACTGGGCAACCTCAGCCGTGAGAAAATACCAACTGCCTTCCTTCACCTCCAACATTGGGAAATGCAGAGGCAGGATTCAGAAGAATTCTAAGCAGTGAGTTTGCATATGCATGTCAGGCAAACACATCAAGATGCATTGGTGTGTGTGTGTGTGTGTGTGTGTGTGTAAAGTTGCACCTTCATTCTCCCTCCCCTCTCCAGGTGGTTTACCTCTGGGACACCTGGCCCAGAAGGGAACTGGAGTGGCCTCTTTCCGGTTGCATGTCTCATTTGTTGTCCCTATAAAGGTCCCGCTCCAGCTCGTCTTGTTCTGATTTTCCCTGACTTGGGGCTCTCTGGGCCTTGTTGGAGCTTGGGCTCAGGGGAAGGAGAGGGTGGATGATAACGGAGAATGACTTCAGGTGGCCCCTACATGTAATGGCACCAGGAACACCCTGGTACCTATCTCAACCCTGCCCAGGGACCTCACTCTACTAAATAGAATCGTGGCCCAGACAAAAGCCATTAGACATCGCAACGACATCCATACGCTGCCATGTTCCTGGCATAAAGAGCCAGGCTAAATACCTTTGCAAGGCTCTCATTGTGCTGCATCCTGCACCGCCTTCCCGGCCATCCCCACACTATCGAATCTTTCTTGGGCCCTTTGTTGTCAAACCAAATATAGCGTTACATTGTCTGGCCTTCCACCTATTCTAGCTGGATAAAGGGGCCCGGTCCCCAGACTGGGGGCGCACGGCTCCTGTGTGTCCGCCTCAATGCTATCTCACCGCCACAGCCCATGCCAGGGGCCCGCAGTTTCCCCACCCACCAGCTCTGCTCCCGGGCCGGCGGCCGCGCCATTGATACAGTGTGTATTCTTTTCCATAGGTTCCCACGAGCATGTCACTAACCATTTCCTGGGCCTTATCGCCGGGAGGAAAAAAAAGGAGCGCCTTTGAAAAGTGGAAACAAAACATCAGGGCCCATTGTTGTGTGACTTCCCCGGCCACAATCTTGGCTCTCCATCGCTGACATGCAGAGACTACAAACACAGCCTAATACAGACACTCCGATCGGCAATTTGACCAGGAGATTTATTGTTCTGTATCTGCCATCTCTGCTCGGTGTGTTTGTGGCTTTTAAATCATCCTTTTCATTTCTCTCTCCTGGCTCAGAGCAAGTCAAAAGCCTCTGATGCCCATCCTCACTATGAGAAGCAGCTGCGTCAATTTGCAAACTCTTGGGTCTCCCTGTTCCTGGGAGCTCCTGCTAGAGGCAGCCTTCCTCACCGTTTTCTCATTTTTGCTCTTTCTCTCTCCCTCTCTTACTCATCTTCTCTGCCTTCACCTCCTTCTTTTCTTCCTCACTTTTCTTCTTACCCTTTCTTTGTCTTTCATTCTGCCTCAGCCTCTCCCTCTCGATTCATTTGTCAACTCTCACTCTACACCTAGATGATCGGCTGGAGGCGTGTGCTTCTGGTTAATTTCTTGGGAATGAATGAGGAAGGAGTTGGGACTTTATTTAGCATTGCTCTTTAGAGATACACACAATTCTGGAGTATTAAATTTGAGGAAAATTGAGAGATGAATTAGTCCAAGTCCTTACTTTTTATGAAGGAAGAAGCAGCCTTCATAAGGGTCTGTGAGTGAAGTGACCTGCCCAGTGTCACACAGGGGGTCAGTGATGACCAGGACAAGAAGCCAAGTCTGCCAGGTTTCCTCACCATCACCAGGAAATGCTGTTTCCCAGCTGTGTCTCCCAATCTCTCTGAGAAGCCCAATGACATGCACCTAGTTTAGGTGTCTATTTGAGATGTGAAAATAAAATTCATCTGTCAATCTTCTGTTCTAGGGAGAACCTAGAAACATTTCATTTCAGAATAGCACAAAGTGACTAATAAGAACACTCTCTGGATACAGAAAACCTACACTAGAATCTTGGGTCTGCCACTTATTAGCTGTGTGACAGTAGGTAAGTCCCTAAACACCTCTGTGTCTCAGATTCCTGATTTTTAGAATGAGCACAGAAGCAGAACTTTCCACTTTGTGAGGACAGATGATTCACATATAGTGCCTGACACAGAGGAAGCACTGTGTAAATGTTAGCTATTAATAATTCTTGGGAAGAAGCTGTGTCAACATCTATCTTTTTTTATCAATCGCCTTCTCCATTTCATATCAGCAGCACCTGGCTTCCACTCACTAAACACTGCTTCCCCTATTCAACAGTGTATACAGAGCACATACTGTGTGCGGGGCAGTTTTTGCCTCCACAGGCCTTGCAGTCAAAGGGACGACATTAAACAGACAGACAAACATATAACAGCCAACCGAAATGAAGGGAAAGTACAGGGTGTAATTAGAAGTGACACTGGGGAACCAAATCTAGATTTGGAGTTGAGGGAAGGCATCTTTAAGAGAGACATTTAAGTTAAGCTCTAAAAGAATGACCGAAGATGGTAAGATCAGCAGCAAGTGAGCACTCCAGGCAGAGGCGAGACGGGGCGCCCGAGGACCTGATGGGGGACTGAAAGAAGGCTGGCGCGATAGCAGAGAGAGAGGAGGGGCGAGTGTGAGTCAGCAGACAGAACACAGGTTGCTCAGGGCTGCACATGAACTGGGGATTGTTTTCCCCTAATGGCAATTCAAAGCCTCAGATAGATTCTGAGTAGCTCCTTCAGCTGCTGAGCAGAGAATGGATGGAGTGAGGCAATTAGAAGTATAGCAAGGAGGCTATATTTCTCAATTCCAGGTCAGAGAGAATATGGTTTGGACCAGAATGGTGGTTGTGAAAATGCAGACAAGAATTCAATGGATATTTGAAGTAGAATTAATCTATAGAACTTGGTGATGGATAGACTCTACGGTGAGAAGGGATGGTCCAAGGATGCTTCTGACTTGAGCATCTGGGCTTATGGAGGAGCCATTTACCCAGAAGGGGGAGGCTGGGGGAAGCCCTGGGTATCAAGAGCTCTAGCTGTGTTTGAGATGCCAAGAAGACAGTAGGATACTTGGATCTGGAATTCAGAGTATCAGCCCAACTAGAGATGTACATCTGGGCATTAACAGCAATTTACGTGCTGTGAATACATGCATGAATGAGTAAAGTGATAGTGCTAAAATTTGAAGCCAGATTTGGTGGACTAAAAAGTCAATATTTTATACACTATTCAGTCACATTACAGTAAACAATATCCAGGAAAATGGAGACTCTTCCAATAACCACAGAGTGTCACATCCAGGGCAGAAGGTGGTAATTGTCAGGTCAAGAAAACAGCCTGGACCCCAGGCGAACCCTTGAGAACAGGCAGAACAAATGAGTCTCTTGAGTCGGGGGTTCTGACTTAAGGTCTGGAGTTACACAGAAAGAAGCAGAATCTTGAGGGATGTAGGAATCCCATCACACCCTCAAAGTGTACTAGGCCAAAACCCTCTGGAGTAAATATTCGTAAGACTGTCTTGAGATAATTTCTAGGAAAGAACCTAGTGCCATCCTGGGCACATAGAAGGTGTTCAGGGTAGACGAGGCTAAGCTAGACAGTAAGAACAAACATTCTCTGAATCTCAGTAATAGAACGCAACCATGTGCCACAGGGGTCAGGCAGCATTCTTGGAGACACTTTTCCAACAGTGACTCAGGGATCGGGGATATTTCTACCTCTGACGGTCTTCACTTCTTGCACTGTGGAAGGGCAAGAGAGTGTGGAGAATTCACAGCCATTCCTAACAGCTTTGAACTGGAAGCAACACGAATGGCTTCCACTCAGCCTATGCGACTGGCACGCAACCCTAACTCAGCTGCAGAGGAGACCAGGTAATAGAGGTTTATCGAGGATTGATTGCCTCTGCTCACTCAGCAAGTGCTCATGCTCTTCTTCTTCCCACAGGAGAACTACAGCAAGGAAAACGATTGGAAGATTCAAACGGATGAATGGAGATGGTCAAGGCTGGGGATGAGGGGGTTCGATCAAACTTTGACTAGAGCTGGGATCAGAAATCTGTACCTGGAGCCTTATCTGTTTCCATGCACGTGAATTCCACTTTCTCCTGTTCCCTACATATGTCCTATGCTACCCATTGGGAAATGCTGCTGCTGCTGCTGCTGCTGGGACCTGAAGGAGAAGTTAAAGTGATTTACTCTGTCCCAGTCTGAGGTCTGTGCCCTTTCATGTCTGCTGCCACCCAGGATCCATGTGGATGGGATATCTGGGAGGGTGTGACAAGGCTGTCCTGACTAAGCAGGATCCTGAGTCCACATGCAGGGGACTCCCCACAGGCCCCACCTGCAGGAGCAAAGCCTTCCCAAGCCAGTACCATTGTCTCTGCCTTGAGCTGAGCCTGCCCGTGAGTGTCTGTATCTTTCCAACATAGTGATCTTATCAGAGCAGATTAAAAATGAGAATGGGCCCATAAAACATGCATTATGGTCTCTCAAAGCCTCATAAAGCCAGATAAATGCCCTGCTCCAGAGGCCCTTAGATCGAGTTTACACCTCTTTCCCTCCCCGTAATGGAATCGTCAACAGCAGATAATTGAAGTTAAAAAAAAAAAAAAAATCAGTAACTTGTAAAGTTCAACTCAGTGGATTGCTTGTTTGGTCTCATGTATTGCCTGGGGTAAAGGAGGATCATGTCAGAAGATAACTGGCTTTTCTTGACCCCAAGGAGCCCCTCTCTGTTTACCCAGCGGCTTGGAGCAAAGGCACAGAGAGAAATCCCTTGGAGTGATCTCTCTTTCTGGAGTGGTTCCATCTCCTTTCCCCACTTTTTCCCCAGTACCTGAGTCCCCAGCCCCAAGCCAAGTGTTTCAATTTAGGTAGGTAACAGGTATCCTCTGCATCTGCTCCCAGGATTTTGTCTCCTGAGATTTGTCCTTGTCTAGAAGAAGGGAGGGCTGGTAGTCATACAGCAAGTTTTCTGTCCCTGTAGCTCCCACTACCTCCATTTGAGAGTAAGTTACCCACGCATTTCAGCTCAGCCCTGCCTTTCTGTTCCCCGGCAAGGATTTGAAGGTGCCGGGGTCCAACAATGAGCCTGGTTCTTGGTGTGCTCTGACTCTGGTCAAGCTACCACCGCGTGCTTGGCAAGTGGCACAGCTCCAGGTTCCTCTGTACCTGAGTCCTTGACTTGATACTGTGTCCTCTGAGTGGAGGTTGTCCCAGGGATGGGAATCCTGCCTGGGCTTAACCCAACCCAAACACTCAGACTTCCTCCCACTCTGACCACCCCTAAGAAGTTCACTTTCTGGGAGACAGGCCTTCTTCCTCCTCTTTGAATAAATCCTTCCATCAACTCCCGGCTCAGTGCTGATTCTAGGTCCTGACCCCACTTGCCCCTCAGCCTCCGGAGCTCTGAGACCCTGTTATGGCAGGGTCAGTGAGAGAAGGAAGGCACTGCCTGGGAGGGATTTGGTCCAGGTTCATGGCTTTTTATTCAGGCTGGGTGTGGTAGTTCAGCCAACATAGATATCAGTCCAAGTTTCCTTTATCAGACCAGATGAGAAGAAGGCATGCTCCTGAACCTAGTAATTGGGCCCTCTTACTGCACCTCCCACGTTCTTTCTGACTATGGGCATGGGCTGGCTTCTCTTCCCACTAGAGCCTTTGTTCTCTCCCAGACCTAAAGCTTAGACAGCCTCGGTGCAGAGAGCCCTTCACATCTGGCCGTCCAACCACAACCACCAACTCCAGATTGGTCTTTAGTCCTCTAGCACTCCATGCTGACCACTGATTTAGCCCCATCACGATAACTGTTTGCTCTTGCACTTCAATCTCTTGACTCAACTATGTGAACGTGGAGGGCAAGCACCAGCTTTGACTAACCATCGTATCTCCAGAGACTTATGCAATCCCTGGCACATAGTATGTGCTCAATAAATATTTGTAGAACAACTAAACACATTTAACTGTGTCTTCCTAGTTTGGTTAAAACCAAGCAGGCAAGAACTTCTCCAATGTGTTGAGACTGTTTGCCCATAATCTGCATAGGGAAGCTCACTGATTTTGTGACCTCCCGGGATGGGCCCTAAAACACAACTGAGACAGAATAAATGTCTGGCTGTTCTGTTTTGACTGGTGACAAGAGTTGCAAGCTGATTAATACATTTAAAGTGGTGATCAATTTGTCTTATTCACATCCTCTTATCCTGATTGTAATGAGTAGATCTTTTAACATAATGAAAACTGCATGTTTTACTCAAATTTGCAGTTTTGCATTCCAGAGGAGATGAAATGCTGCCTTTTTTATTTAATGTTAAAATGAGGTACAAGCTCTTGTCTTGGGAGACCAAGGAAAGGCACAAGCACTCCCTTTTCCTTGAAGGCCAGAGGCGTGGCATCTCCTAAGACCTTGAACTTGAAAACTGTTTCTCAAACTATGGAATCAGATGGGACCTTTTCAGTCACATTGTCTTTCTCTTGCCCAGTTTATGAGTGACCTATAAGCAGCCCTGACTGGAGGTCATCTAATTTTGGCCTGAATATGTTTCAGTGATGGAGAGCTCACCGCCACCCATTTTTTTAAGCCTCTAAGTTTAAAACTTATTATTATATTGGTCCAAAATCGACCCTTCTGTCATTTCTATTGCTGTGGACTTTCTCTCTTGCTCCCTCTCACCCTCTCTCCTTTCCTTCTTTTTCTAATACATTTGTTGTCTATAAAAGTATCTAAAATCATAACAACCTCTTACAATTTTGTAAAGGGTTTTTTTGTGCTTTTCACACTGCCTTGCAGAGTTGGATGAGTGAGTGGTTTCCTACTGATTCTCTGCCGATGTTCCCTTTGAACGACCCGTCCTCAAGGACCACAGTGCCCCCTGCTCCACACACCTTTCTGCCTCATTCACTGCCATCTCTCTGCAGCATCCAGAAGGTACCTGGCACACAATGGGCTGTCTGTCACTGGTTGTTGAATGAGTGAATGAATGAATAGTAGTGCCTGGAAAGTGTGTTATTAAATGTGACCCTTTGCCTCTGTCCATGGTGGGTTTTGTGACAGGCACCTTTCCACTAAGCAGCCAACACTGCATAGGTCAAGATGTAAATGGGGACAAAAAGGAATATTCACATTCTCTTCTGTAGCCGCACTCACGTCAAGAAAGCTCAGAGCTGGCCCTGACTGGTGTGGCTCAGTTGGCTGGGCATTGTCCCACAAAGCAAAGAGTCGATTGTTTGATTCCTGGTCAGAGCGCATGCCTGGGTTGCGGGTTCGGGCCCCAGCAGGAGTACACATGGGAGGCAACTGACAGATGTTTCCCTCAAACATCAACATTTCTCTCCCTCTCTTTCTCTCTCCCTTCCCCTTTCTCTAAAAATAAAATAAATAAAATCTTAAAAAAAAAAAAAGGCTCAGAGCTGGCCATGGAGGGGGCCATGCCTTTGCCATGGAGACCAACGAAGGGAAGAGAACAGGAGGTGCACAGAGAAGAGCGGAGGTGAGGGGCAGAGAGCGAGTGGAGAGCTTCCAAGCCCCGGCTCCCTGCAGCTCCTGAGATGGAGCCACACCCCTGTGCAGAGCTTCAGGAGACGATCTACCTCCTTATCCGAATTCCTCCTTTATTGTTCAAGCCAACTCAAAATAATCCCTTTACTTGCAACCAGCATGTCCCCCTATACAAAAGGTAGATATAAAGATACCTGTTTCTTAGTATTGAAAGGAAGGCTGCGAGGGTAAGAAACTCTCTCAAGGCCACACAAATAGGAGTGGCAGAGTTTCAGCAGGGTCCCCAACCCTGTGTCCTCTGACTGAGCTTGGTTCTATGCGGTCACTGCCCCTGTCCCTGCTCCTGCTCTCCCCTGCATTTCCCTGTTGACAGAAGAAAGAGTGACCCCCTGGAACACCCAGATGTAGCCCAGCAGTGGGAACCAAACCAAGAGGAATTCGCTCTCCATAAATTATGCTTTAATAGATGTCAATTATTAACTCCTAAATAAATATTTGTTAATATTCAAAAGAGTTTGCCTACTAAGAAAAACTCAGGCTACACAGAATAATTAGTGCTTCTCACTGTGTGATGGCTAAGGCCCATAATGATTTTTTCTCACTCTGCATCTTCAGTTTTTCTGAAGTGTGAATGCATGGCTGTGTCAGGGTTCCTGGGGGAGGCAGGGGTTGGCTGGCCCTCCTCTGAGCAGTTTTGGTTGGAGGTGTGCACATGGGAAGAATGCAGAGAGCTGAATGCTTCCATGGAAGCTTCCATACTGGCCAGAGAGCCTTTCTATTTCTTCTTTGTAGAGCAAAATCTTATGGAAAGCTGAAGTTGTCACATGTCTAAAAAGAGGCAATTATAGATCTAATTGGAAAAAAATGTGGTTTGATTTAACAACCACCTATGAACATATTACAGTGTTGAGTGCTGTGCTAGGGCTTGCTGCGTAAGCAGGCAAGGGTAGGGGTGGATACAGAACAGAGTGGGTGCATCTGGGGGGTTCAAGGTATGTGCAGACTAGTAGGGCAGAGCCTCCTGATGCGTTTGTACTGTGAGGGAATGTGAAAGCCGTCTGCAAGAGAGGGCTCTACAAAATGCCAGGGGAACCTGGGGAAGCTCGAAATCATACGAACTTGGGAAGGGAAGAAGAAATTCGTGAAGGTGGTAGAATCTGAGATAGGCCTTGAAAAATGGATAGAATTTTGATGAGCAAAGATTAGCTTAGCATTTGCATTTGAGAGGTCGTTCATTCATTTTCTCACCAATTTAAGTCACGTTTATTCGGAGCAACTGGTAAGTGTCAAGCCCTAGTCTGTGTATTGGTAATAAAAAAAAAAAAACAAAAACCAAAAAAACTGGATCTGTGAACTTAAAGTATGTAGTCCAGTGACATACAATAATGACAAATAAAATGTCACCTAATAATGTCCCATATAATATAGAAATAGTTTCAATACAGTGAGATGCGGACCCAACAGAATGACCACCTCCACCATGGGGTCATGAAAGCTATAAGAGGTGGGGAATCTTGATCTAGATCCTGAAGGATTCATTTCTCAATTATTCTTTCATAGCACATATTTACTGAATGCCTACACATGTCAGCCACTCAGTATATGTTAGGATGGTGCAGTGAACAAAACAGACTAAGCCTTTTCTCGTGGTATTTACATCCTAATGGTTGTAAACCATTACTTTAGGGGGATAGTGCATTCCACAGGGAATAAAATATGTAAATTATAGAGCCATGATGTTATAGGATGTGGCTATAGCTAAGGGTACAAAAGGAAGGGGATTATCAGGAGGTGAGACTGGAGACAAAATCAGGAACCACATTTTGAAGGACCTTGCAAGCTGGGCTAAACACTGAGGACTTCATCAGGAGACAGTGCAAAGCCAAGGGAGGCTGTAAAAGCAGAGACTGAGGAAGGTGACCTTGAGGGCTCTTTGGAAGCCATATTGGAAGACGATGAGGCTGTAGGCCAAAAGACTAGTTAAACCAAGGTACCCATGATGAAGGCCTAAACCAGGGCACAGGTGGGGGGATGCCGAAGGGATGTGTTTGAATTGGATGGGTAGTTCTTAACCCTGTGTGTGTGTGTGTGTGTGTGTGTGTGTGTGTGTGTGTGTGTGTAATCTCCTTGGAAATCTAACGAAAGCTTTTGGCCCTAGAAAGATGCTCAAACTCACCTACATGTATTATTTTGCAAACAACTTCAAAGGGCACGAATTCAAGATTCAGAACTGCTGAGTTATGGGAAGCAGTCAGGGTGAATGACAGCCAGAATGTGAGCACATAAAACAGGAGGCTGAAGCAAACGGTTTGGCATGATCTGGTGCTCCTCTAGCTCCCCTTTCAGACCTGCCTTCTTGAGCCCTTCCTCTCACTGTCCAGCACCCCAGGCCTTTGGTGGGCCCTGGCCCACAGCAAACCCCAGTAAACTTGCATGTCCCTCATTCCTACTAGATCAAGACACCCACTTGAGCCAGAGACCAAGAGGGCAAGTTCCTTTCTGCCTTTCCTATTTGGGGGGAATGAGTATTTCCCCAGTGGAACCAGTACTTCAGGGTCCAGGTCCAAGAGCGCGTCCTCACAGATGCCAGAGGACTGCAGCTGGGAGCATCAGTGGACATCAACAAATGCTATTCCCTCACTGCCCAGATGGGAAAGTTCAGGGCCAGAGAACGGAAGAAATTTGTCCAAAGCCATATGGAGTAAGTGGCCAAGTTAGAACCAGAACTCCCATCAGCTAATATCTCTCACCCTTTACCCCTCACAGCAGGAAAAAGCTTCCTTCTTGCTTCCAGGGGAGCAGCATGTGCCTTGCTAATGACACTGATCGCACTGGACAGCGAGCCCTGTGAATGTGTCCATACCCAATGCAGGCGCCCCAGGAGGGTTGAACGTAGACCATGAGACAGGGGAGGTTTTGGCTGCCCCTGACTGCTCACCAGTTTGCTCTGCCTGCCTCACCATCCCATGCTGGGGAAAACAGCAGCCCTCGCTGTTAACCTCCTTGAGCCCCAAGATGCTTCTGTGGGAAGATGGGAGTTGGGGGTAATGAGACCAATTCCCAGGGGAGTTGCATGTATAAAAGGGAGAGGGTATGGAAATGAACTTGGCCACTCAGGAAGCACTCCTTCCTATCTTTCTTCTACTTGGCACTTCTTCCCATGCTCACATAGAACAGTGATGTGGGGCAAGCTGGGGCTGCGGAAGGTTGAGTTTGTGGTCAGAAAAGAAGGCAGAAGGTGGATTTTGCCTTTGTTGTGGTCGGAGCTACATGAGTTTGTATATATCTCCACATATGTTTGAAGGAACACTCAGAACTGATGTCAAAGAGAGAAGCCAGCCCAAGAAGCTGGAGCTGGGATGTCCCTGGCGTGAGCTCAAAGATGCTGAAGTCCTTGTGGGGTGGCTGTGGCTGGGCCTGGGCCTGGGCCTGTCAGGCAGCGTGGAAAAATCACATTTCAGCAGGACTGGGCGAGGGACCTCCACAGCACAGCCCTGGCACCTTCTGAGGGAGCTCACAGGTTTCTGTCTAGCCATGCTGATGGGCAGGGACAAGAACAGGGACCAGTGAGAGAAGGTGGGGTCCAGAGAGGCAGGACCTGGACCCAAATCAAAGGGAGTTGTAATGTTTGGTTTTCCGGGGTGATCCTCATTACTTTGATTTTGGAGCGTAGACATGAAGAATGCACGGGAGAAACATAGTCCCGGGGTCAGATACCAGCTTGTCACTCAACAGCAGTGTGCGTTTGGGTGAGCTGTTTAGACTCTCTAAGCCTGGGTTTGTCCAGTTCCTCCATCCACTGGACATAACAGTAGAATCCACCTCAATGTTGAGTTGGGGATTAAGTGAGATAAAGCATGTGAAGAGGTTGGCAAAGAGCCTCTATTAAACAATGGTTCCAAAATCTACTAAGGCACAAGGAGAACTGGAGGGCAGGGTGCAGGCCCTCCTGGAGCCAGCTGCTGCTGGCCTGCCCCGCCAGCTGCCTGAGTCCTTCTGCAGCTAGCTTGCCTGCTTTCTTTCACAAAAACCTTTTAAGGGAGAAAAATGTACTTTCAGAAAAAGGTAAACTCATAAATTGTAGCTTGGTAAATTTTCCCAAAGTGCACACACACACAAAAAACTGGTCCTCAGATCTAGCAAGCATCCCCCGTGTGGCTTTTAGGTCAATACCTAGTCCCTTCTGGCTAGGGTCATCCCTTTCCACCTTCTAACACCACGGATTAGTAGAGTTTGCTCTTTAATTTGACGTAAATGGAATCATACTACATATATATATATATGACACTTGCTAATGACACTGATATATATATATATATCCTTTTGTGTTTGGCTCCTTTCAATCAGCACCTGTGTGAGATCCATCCAACTTGTATGCAGTTGAAATTTATTTATCCTCATTGCATGTACTGTTCTATGAACAAACCATAATTTATTTATTCATTCTATGGCTGATGGGTACAGTATCCCGTGTTTGATTATCATGAAAAGTGCTGCTCGGCCATTGTTACACGTGACTTTTGAAGAGCACATGTATGCATTTCTGTGAGTTATATATTAGGTGGAGTCGCATTCAATTGACATTTTTGTAGATCAAAAACAGTCAAACATGGGCAATTTCATACAGTTCAATCTAGTACCTAGAAGTAGAAACAGTGCATCATAAGATACGCGCACTCAACTTTAGGAGATACTGCCAGATAGCTTCTAAAGTTCAAATGCCCGGGCCAACTCACACTCCCTCCACTAGTGTAGATGCTTGAACTCCAAGTGTTATAGCCCTTTATTTACTTATTTTGTACATCCTTTTTTAAATCATGTTTTATTTTTCCATTACAGTTGACACCCATTAGTATACTAGTTTCAGGTGCACACCCCAGTATTAGGCATCAGATAACTTACTAAGTGATCATCCTGATAAATCTGACACCGTGCATAGTTCTTAGAATATTATTGACTCTGTTCCCCATGCTGCACTTTATGTCCCCATGACTTTTCTGTTACCACCAATCTACTTCTTAATCCCTTCGTCTTTCCCCCATCCCCCAACCTCCTCCCACCCGCCCCCAACCCCCCCAACCTCCCCCGCCCCACCCCCCGCCCCGCAGGCTACTCAGGTCCCTCTACTGACTTGTAGCTACAGACATACTCTGTTCTTATGGGCCCTTTTGTATCATGGCTTCATGGTATTCTATGCTTAATTTCCCCTTTGGAGGTCTTCTCAACAGCTCCAGCCTGGCCAAGCCCCGTTTTAGTGGGAAGGCTATGGCTCCCCATGAGGCAGGTATGAAGGTGGCAGGAGGAATCAAACCGTGAGCAAAAAAGAAGACAGGTTATCCTCCTTCCGGTGGTGACCTTGGAGAACCTAAATTTGGTTGCTATTAAGGAGGGTATCATCTTCATACGCCAACAATTTTCAACTTGTCTCCAGACAGGAAATGGGAAATGAGAGGACAAAAGACAAAATTTCCCCTCTTGTCCAGTTCCAAAGAAGCTAAGTATTTCCAGGCTGTTGGGGTTGATCATTGGAGGCCCTCCACCAAACTGAGGCAGAGCAGGAAGTTCTCTTGCCCTTGGCCGTGCTGTCCTGGGGCCTGGCAGGGCTGGTTTATCCATTAACCACAGTAGGCACAGTGCCCAGGGCCCACGATACATTTAAGGGCCCACAAAAACATTTTCATTTCATTTAGAAATCAGAAAAAAAAATAAACTTTTAGGTAAAAAAAAATGTTTTATTTTATAATATTAGCAAATTTCTCTTTATATCAATGCAATCATAAATACATTTTTTAAATATATTTTTATAGAGGAAGGAACCCATAGAAACAAAATTGCCTGGAGGCCCGCGAAAGTCATAACGTGCCCTGGAGCCTGAGTCAGAGAACCAGCTGAACTCCACAAGACGGGCATCCAGAGGTCCGGCCACCTCTTGGAAACATCGGTGATAGTTCTCTCCTGCCTCAGTCTTGCCCCAGGGATAAGAAAAACAGGGCCATGTCCACATTTCAGCCCAACACTGAAGAAGGATACTGGCAAGTTCTTCATTTCTGTTTATGACCACAAGTAGGGTAGGGTCTAGAGGTCCCTCAGAGCTGCCTCCAGGGTTGGGGTGCAATCTGAATCCTCAGCTAGCATGAACACCACTGCCTTGAGAAACAGGGCAGGGGGCCTCCGGCGAGGACAGAATTGTGTTCTCTGGCTCCTACGAAGCCTCCACTATGGGCATGTCGTCCCTGTGATGGCTAATCCTCAGGCCAGCTCTAGTTTCTGTCCATTTCCTCCTTGTTCTTTCTCCTGCAACACACATATACTCAGAGACTAATTTAGGGGGTGGAGCCTGAAACATCCAGAGCCTGTTTCTTCCAAACATGTCTCTGTTGGTCTGGCCTTCAAGAAAGCATCGAATGATGAATAGCTGTTTGCTAGCTGAAGGAATTTGGAAAGGCCAAGCTATTTAGAGCTCCGTGAAGAGCAATCGGGTTGGCAATACATCTTGTATCATAGGGGGGAGAATAAAAGAGTCGTTCTGCAAACTACTAATTATTTCACATATGTCCAGCATGGGCCTGATCTGGTTCATTTGTATTTTTCCTATTTGTACCCGAGTAGAAGGGAGGCGAACAGGGAAGCCAATTCAGTAGAGTGAAACAGAGGAGAGCAGAGTCAGGAGACCAGAGTCCCCCATGCGGCTCTGCCACCAATTTGCTGTGTGTTCCCCTGAAAAACCACCCGTCCCCCAGGACCGGAGCTCTTCCGTCTGTACAAAGAGATGGCTGGGTAATCCTGAGGGTCTCCTGCAGCTTTCCAGTTGTGGCACACAGTAGGTGCTCCATCAGTGATTATGAGAGACTGAGAGGGTAAGCGATTGCAACTGGCCAATGTCACACGCGTGTGACATCCAGTGACAGAAGTCCCCCGACAGAGGTGCTAAGTATAATCAACAATAGCGGGAAGCTGAGTCCATCTGCAGACAGCATTTGTACCGCCGTAAAAATAGCATAACAAGATTATATTGAAATATCCCACTATTTAACTTAATAATTTAAATGTTTGCCTAATGAGGTGGACTTGATTGGATTAGGGCATTCACAATTAATTTTGATAGATCATTTTACACATTGAAGGTGCATTCTTCTGAACCAGGAGGTGGAACGGAAGTGCAAAATGTTTATGTTCAGATGAGCATGTGATTTTGCAGAAAACATTAATCCCAGATCATGCACACTAAGTCAATTTCAGAAATGGCTTCTAGATATATTATTAGAAATTGCTCTTCAAATATAAAAAGCATGTAATAGAGTTCTGTCCATTTTTCCTTTGGCTGATGGAAGTTGTTTTATAAATATGCCCATGATATGATGTTTTCTTCATGCAAGCCTTTTGGTACTAATTGCAACTTTTTAAACAGTGTAAGTAGTAGCTGTCATGAACACTTTAAATCCTGTTACAAATACGTATTTCTGAACAATTTCACATTTAAGGGTGTCTCCTTTCTTCAAATATTTTTAACTATGTATTTTTCCCAATTTTTTTTCTACAAAGCACTTGAATTGAAAACTTTGCGCCCTACCTTTTTTGTTAAGGGAATGATTTTATTATGTAATAGAAAAATGGCTCCGCTCTCCATCTCTCTACCCCCTCAAAATTCAAAGGGCCAGGAATGGTCACATCCGCCCTTGGACTCAGGAGGAGCAAAGGCAAATGGCTTCTGGAAAGACAAATTGGAACCTAGCCATCAACGCTGTCCCAGAGTTCCAGGAAAGATGTTCCTCAGCACTGCTCCTGTCAGATCTGAATTGCATCTCTGTTTTCTATCAGAAAGTTATTTGATGTAAGGTGTCCATGGGCAAGAGAATTCAGTCCTAACTGTGACACCTTTTGGTGAATGAGCATGCAGTGGTAGCAAAACTGCTCTGGTACTGGCTCTGCTCTTATTAGCTGGTCACCTTGGAGAAGCCATGGCCCTTCCTGAAACTCAAATGCGTCATTCTATAAGTAGGGACAATCACACCTAACTGAGAGTGTTATGAGAATTAAATATCACTTCCCTGCTGCATGTGAACAGCTCAAGTGATTTTAGTTTCCTTCCCCTAGTCTTCTTCCCTGGGACAAAAGCCGTCCCATTTCCCTTCTGGTTTCTCAGGTGCCCCACTCCCCTGCCCCCAGGAGGCTACGCTCTAAGCACAGGGGGGCTGTGGTCATCCTGGTCTTGATGGACAGATAAGGTTCACTCTGCAGGCTCCCAACCAGCTTTGTTGGCAGAACCTGAATCTGCCTTCCTTCTGTGAGGTCCAAACTTTGTAATGAGAGTTCATTAAACTCATCCTTTCTGACGTTTCAGTGACCTTCATAATGAACTCCAAATGCTTTGCACTGCGTTTCCGAGTTCTAAAAACCCGTTCTCTGCTTGCCTCTCTAGGTTCGTCTCTCTCTTTCACTACATCATTCCCTTTATTCACCCACAAACCACTCCTACCTGCTCACTCTATTCTGAATATACCAACTTTTTCCAACCCCCCAGACCCTTTGCTTATACTAACTCCCTTATCCTGGGACACCATTTTTTTTCTCTTTTTCAACTGAAATAGTTTTCCTATTTCAAGTTAAAATGCCACCTCCTGCCTTATTTACCCTGGGATATGGCCAACATAGCTGATTCAAATGCTCTTTGTAATTTGTCCTTGGTGTAGGTGTTATCCTGAGGATATTAAGGTGTGAAAGGGTCCCTCAGAAAACTGCCACGTCTCTTGGTTTCCGGGATCCTCAGAAACCAAGCTGCACATAAACCTCTTAAAAGCCTCCCAAGAACCCTATCGAAGTGGGTACTATCATTGATTGATTTTTATACAAAGAAACCCAAGGTTTGGAGATGCTAAGTACCTTATTCAGAGTCACACAACTAGTGGGTCATAGAATGAAGATTTGAACCTGGAGACTTTCACGGTGAAGTCTGTGCTCTTTCTGCTGCTCTGTAAGCCTCTCCACGATCTTTAATCTTCCAAGGAACTCTGTGTGTTGGGCAGGGAAGGCATCAGTAAGGCTTCTTTACAGAGGAGGAAACTGAGGCCTAACCAGAACAGTCACTTCCCCAGCCTAATGACGACACGTTGGTGGGGCCGGTGGAAAGGCCCTGGCCTCTGATTCTGAATACGGGCCTCTGCGCAGCTGCAGGCTGCCCGCCTTGGGTCAGCTCCTCACGACTCGCCTGCTGGTGGGAGCCAACCAAAGCAGCGAAGGTGGGGCCCCTCTGAGCCCCTTACCACAGAGGAGACCAGACTATGTCAAGGGGCATCTCCTCTCCCATGGGATTCCAGTCACGTGAACTCTGCCAGTTAAAGCTGGAACAATGTCATCTCCTGAAATAGCATTTTAATGAGTGATGGCTCTGGGATAAATTGTCATCTCGTGATCCCTCATTACGGAGCTTAATTAGATCCATCATAAAACATATCCATCGATGGCATTGAGCAGGTCCGCAGGACATTCACCGTCCACTGGGACAGTTTTGCCCACTGGTGGAGCCGGTGTGGGCCCTGTGCCTGGGCCCTGAGAGGTGCTGAGCACAGGTCCCTTCTGGGCGCCGGTTACCATTCTCCAGTTTCTTTCGTCCCTCCCTTCTTTTCTTTCACAAATATTGATTTAGCACCAACTATATACCAAGCACTGTGCTGACCTCTATGCTTTAAGTCATTTTGTCTCCACACATACAAAAAAGCTGTTATTTTCTCATTTTCAAATGGTAAAATCCAGGCTTGGAACCTGGAGCTGCCTCTAGGTGCAGCAGCAGCCAATGGAGTTATCTCTTAGGCCATTTCTGGGGCGGTGGCTGACATATGAAGGACAAAAGGAAAACTGAAGGAAAAAGAGGATTTTGTTAAACTCCTAGTGCAAGCCTAGCACTCTACTGGGCCATATATATATATATATATATATAAATTGTCTCCTTTAACCTTCCTATCAACTCTGCAAGGTGAGAATTTGAATGGTTTAACAGCTGAGGGGCCTGAGTCCCAGAAATGTTACTTGCTTAAAGTCATGCACCTGGTGAGTATCAGAGCTGGGACGAGAACTTGGCGTGGGGGGCTGTAAATCCAGACAAACGCCAGTTCAAGCTCAAACCCGATCATATATTAGCTGTATAACTTGAGGCAAATTACACAAACCTCCTAAACATCGGTCCCCACCTCTACCGTATTGGGAGTAACAACCAAATCCATCTCAGAGAGCTGCTGTGAAGATGAAAGAAAATAATGCCTATAACGTTTTAGATAGTGTTTGACCCATGTAAAGTGTTCAGTAAATATTATTTTTCAATGAATACTCTCTTGGAAAGAAGCTACCTATTCTCTGATCTATATACTGGATACAGTAGCCCCTGCCTAGAAACAACTCATGGGGAAGCAGTTTATAAAAGGTGAATTACTGTAACTGCACTTATCAATCACCTTCTGTATACCTGTGCATTGGCAAAAAGCTTGAAGTGACCGCCTACTTTACGGACTTCCAGAGATGCTAAAAAATGCTCTCAGGCAAATCTTATCTAAATGTTTTTTTAATTATTATTAAAATAATGCATATGCACAAAATGGTAGTGCAGAATCAGAGTATCAGGACTTCGAGGGAAGGTAGGGGACACTGGTGGCCTAGGAAGACTCAGCAATGGGGACACAAGTACACTGATGCAATGGCCAGCTCTAGCAGGGCGTGTGCACATTTGTGGTGTGTCAATGCGTCCACAGTGTGTGTGCGTGCACATCTCTCTGTGTGTATCAAGGCCTGTTTCCGTGAGAGGGTGCCTTCCTTCACCTGTGTGCACTTGGAGATTTTTCCCTTTTTTATTACAGTAAATGTAGCCTGAAAGCTGGGGATAGCACAGCTTTTCCGCAAACGCAGATCAAATCACAGTTTTTCTTTCAGAGAAAAATGCTGCAAAACAACCTGCAGATGGTGAGTCTTCCTCTTTTTTTTTCCTTTCTCTTTCTGCCTTGCTCCTTCTCTGTGTCGCTGTCTCTGTCTCCTTTCTGTCTCCGTGTCTCTCTGTATCTGTGCTTCTGTCTCTGAGGCCCTATTTATAGCTTAAAATGCTTCCATATTTTCACACTTAGCGTAGAAAAACATCCCCGTGATACAAAAAATAACACGCATTCAGGTTTCTAATGGGATCAGTGTTTCACACCAAGATCCACACACAGTGACCCTGGACGGGTGAGGAACACCCCGCCCCACCCACAAGCATTGCCGGGCCTGAGTGTCCCACCCTCAGCCTTTTCCGGGTTTTGTTTTCCCAACTCCTGATGACAGTCCTCCAATCTGTCCCCTCCCTGCTCCCTTTGTGAGCCTCTCCTGTAGGCTCCCAGGTGAGTTCAGGGCTCCTGGGCAGCGGCAGCCAGAGCAGCCCGGACCTCCTCTCTCTGGCAGATCTCAGCAAGAGCTCCGTCAGAGAGCGATTGGAATCTCTGAACACAGTCACGCAATTCATTGCCCCAAACTGTCCCAGTGTAAACACTACCTGGAGGGAAAAGGGAAGCCAGGTCGCCTTTCCCTAAAACAAGGAGAAACGGTTATTAAGGGAGGAGAGGGGAGGGAGAAATCAAGATTCATTTCTAACCAATCTGGACATGTGTTAGAGAATATTGTTGAGAACAATTAGAGATGTATGAGTGAGGGGTTTATTTCTCACTTGCCTGTCAGGTCAGAAGACAATCTGTTTATTTTCCTGTTACAATTTTATTCAATAAACTGAAAGGATGGGAACTTGGAAAGAGGGTATGAACAGGATGTGTGCTATCAATTTGTCAAATAAATAATCGTGCTTGGAAACAACAGATTTTATTAATTAGACAGGATGGTGTATTATTACCATTAAAGTGTTATATTACATTAATTTTTATATTTTACTCGGCTACTAATTACTGTAAAAGATTTCGGGAATGAAGCAAAATAAAATCATGCAGCATTATACATAATGTAAAGATAGCATGAATTAATTTGTCCGCCAATCCTGCCTGCCTGCCTGCCTGCCTGCCTAGGGTGGGGAGTGGAAGAGGCAGGCAGCCGCCTTCCCTGCAGGAGAGCCAGCACCAGCACCCCTGCTCCCACTGGGAAGACCTGGGGTTCCAGACCATGTTCAGCCACTACTGGCTTTGCCCACTCTTGCCAGTCACCTCTCCCAAGACTCAGGCGCGTTTAAATGTAAACGCTCCTCTGCCTGTCAAGATCTAACAATTCTCCAGAGGAAACGACATACTTTAAAATGTCAGAGGTGGTGAAAGGATTTGAGACCCGGTATTACTTCTCACAGAGCAGCTATGGTCAGGCTCCTTGCTCAGGAGACTGCCCTGCAACAGCCTGGCCTGGGGAGGCTGTGCAGATAGGGCTCCGGGAGCAATCCAGCACTTGAAGGCCACCCAGAGGCCATCGCAGCCATGCCCCTGCCTGGACACTGCCTCAAAGTGGAGGCAAACCAGCCCATGGCCACTCCATGGCACAGCCAAGAGTTTTTCACCATGAACTCAGGCCAGAGGCCACCCCACGTTAGACCCAGGCCTTCGTCACAGGGAAGCCCACACTGAGTATTGTTAGAGCACGGGACTGGGTTTTAATCCAGCTCAGACACTAACAGAGCTCTGCGGCACAGCCAGCTCTCCTAACGTCTCTGAACAGCAGTTTCTCCTTCAGTTAAAAAAAAAGTTTTCCTAGGAAGTAAATTCCCACGCCTGGCACACATTCTGGCTAAGGAGGCGGTGGGCAGGGCCCTCACCAGGGTGCTCAAGGCCCTCAGAGACTTCCCGCGACAGCACAGCCACTGGGGACCAGGCGCCCCAGGGAGCCCTCCGCGATCTGCTCCCCGCGCTGCCTTCCAGGTCCTCATTGACCTCCTCTCGGACAGAAGCCGCTGAGTCCCGGGGAGCCCCCCACGCCCCACCCTGGGGGCGGGCATTTCTCTCCCGCGTGGCCGAAGCCCAGCCACGTTTTTCTCCAGGCTGGGTCTCCCGAACCCCGACCCAGCAAGGACCTCGATTTCTCACGACCCACTGCCACCTACTGTCTGCAGCTGGAAACTGCAGGGCCGAGAGCTGCAGGCCTCCGAAGCTACACAGACAAGGGGGCCCGCGCTCTGCCTGGCGTGTAGACTGCGCTGAGGTCTCTCTGCCTGGAGCCTGTGTTCAAGTTTGTTCTGAGTACCGTCTTGCGGTTGTGTGGGAGCAACTCAGCGGGCCACGGAAGCCCGAGTCCTCAGGCTTGCACTGCTAGGGGAGGTGACTGGGGCCCTGGCCCGCTGGAGACAGCAGGTCTAGGGCAACCCCCTTCCTCCCCGTCTGCTTACAGCTCCCCTTAGGGGTGTGAAAATACTGCCTTGGGGTTTGAAGGGCTGTTTCTGGCCACTCAAACTGGACCAGACATGGGTCTTCCAGAGAATAGCTGTTGTCCCTGTTTCTAGCTTCTGAAGGGTCCTGGAACTTTGACCTCATTCCGAGCCAGGCGTGCCCTGAACCTTCTTTATACCCTTCATATACCTTATGCCACCCTCTCTTAGAGTGTGCATCCTGAGCTCCAGGCAACCCTTTCTGGCTGTTACCTTACACGAGTCATCCCACTGTTGCAAACATTTTTTTTTTAAATATGTAGAAGTAAAAGTCAGCCTGATTATGAAGGCATCCTGACACCTGGGGATATAGGCATATATTTTTCTTGGGCACACAAAAGATTGCTTATGGCTATGTCTGAATGCTATGTCCCTGCCAATTCATGTGCTGAAATCCTAAGCCCCAAGATGAAGGTATTAAAAGGTGGGGCCTCTGGAAGGTGGTTAAGTCATTAGGGCAGAGCCTTCATGAATGGGATTAGCACCCTCATAAAAGAGCCCTAAGAATGCTCCCTGGCCCGTTTCACCACACAAGGTCACAGTGAGAAGAGTGCCATCCCTGAGGATGGGTCTGCTCCAGACACTGCGTCTGCCAGCGCTATGACCTTGGACTTCCCAGCCTCCAGAACTAAATGTTTGTTGTTTATAAGCCACCTCGGTCTGTGGAAATTTGTTATAGCAGCCTGAATGAACTAAGATGCTCATTGAAGCAAGATAAAGCAAACCTGTGTTGAGTAGAGACCTCTGATCTTTTGACCAGCAGAGGTGGGTGGTGGGAGGTAGGCTCACGTGGGAGGGGTGCGAGTGCGGTAGAGGGGAAGGAAAGAGAAAATAGCGTATTGAGTCCTCCACTGGGTCCCCACCTGCTCAGTACTGTTTTTCTTTCTTATAGAAAATCCACTTCCTTTGCCTCATAGCACATGTAACGGTTTATAATAATGCATTTCAGTGCTGTATGAAATTGTTCAGTCTGGCTCTCTGCAGACTGCAAACTCCACGAGGATCAGGACCGTGTCTGTTCTGCCAACCACTGTACCCCAACATCCAGCACTGTGACTGGCCCATCGGAGACACACAATAAATATTTATTCAGTGAATGAATGAATGACTCATTTATCCAGAAACAATTAACCATTCCCTTGGCTCATTTTTGGCTCTTTCAAAATAATCCATCCTCTTACCCTTACCCCAGACAGCTCATCTCCTAACCCTTTCTTCTTTTTTGGATTATCTCTGTCATCCCCATCCTAAACTCAGGCCCCCCATAGAGTTTCTTTCTTTCTTTTTAACAAACGTCTATGCAAAATAAGCAGAGGAGGGTTAATGTCTCTGTTTAATTTCTCTTTGACTTCACCTTTTGATGTTACACACTGCTTTTCTCATAAAATGTGATCCTCTGAAGTACATTGTGTAGAACTGACTATCGCTCCCATTGTCCAGATAAGGAGACATACAGGTGAAGATGTGAAGGGACTCACTTATGTCACAGCTGTGAGTGGCAGGGACACATTAAATCCCAGTTCTAGTGGCTCTAAATCACGTGAGCCTTCCCCCTCTAGGCTGCTCTGTCAGGCTGTCCTACACGCACGCGGTCCCCCTCCTGCCCGGGGGTGCTGGTCCATGACGAACTTGGTGAGGATGCTTCTTCAGGAAACAACTAAGGAGAAAGATGACACAAGACTCCCGGAAACACTGCTGTCCCTCCTGTTGGCACCCCCTCCCTTCCGGTGGCCATCCGGGCAACTGAAGGACATTTCAATACAACTCCCGAACAAGGTCTCTAGAGCCAGACTGGCTCCCCGACCTTGGACAACTTACTTAAGGTCTCTGTGACACAGGGCCCCATCTGTAAAATGAGGGTGACAGCAGTGACTACCTCGTAGCATTTCTGTGTGGTTTAAGTAAACCAATACATGGAGAATACCGAGAAGTTACAGAGAAAGTGCTAAATGAAAGCTGTTTTTCTCCATTCTTCCTTCCTGCCTCCCTCCCCTCCCGCTTTTTTCCTCCTTCTTCCCTTGCCCCTCTCTCTCCCTTTCCTTCTTTCCTTTCTACTTCCACTATTTTTTGTTCCTTTTTCTTTCTTTCTTGAGGTCTCTTATTTATTCCTAAATCCCTCTCTCTTTCCTGAAGATATCTGACTTCACTATAGTGCCTCAATAAATATTTGCTGAACCAAGGCAAAAATGAATAAAGAAACACAAAAGAGAGGGAGAGCTGGTGCAGGGGGAAACGTGAAGCAGTGAGGGTAGAGCAAAACAAGATCACTTGTTTTAATGTTTGTTTTTATCTTAATGTAAGAGCCACATTACAAGCGCCAAGAAACCTAGTACGGAGCCTGACCTTCCACTCCCGTGTTGTATTACCTTGAGCAAGTCAAGCACTCTCTCCGGGCCTCCGTGCTAGCCCCTGTTGGAAACAGCATGGAACCAGATTGCCCCTCACGCTTCCTCCGTCTCTGACTCTGTGAGTCTACGACTCCATCAGTATGAAACACTGATTCTCCCTACCATTTGAATAAGGCAGGGAAAGCCAAATATACAATTCCTAGTGGAACTTATTTTACCTGGGACGCCGATAAGAAGCTTTGCTGGGGCGCGGCTTTGAGCGCAGTTCTGTCTGGTGCTCACGTCTGTCTCCAGCTCTGCCCCTTCACTGCAACGGGACTTAGAGCAACGTGCTCGGCATCTCTGGGCTTCCCTTTCCTCGTCGGTCCAGTGGGGCCGAATGAAACAATTGTGTAAGATGCTGAGCATGGTGAGTGACACATAGAATGTTACTGCTGTGCACTTTAAAATGTGTATAGTATCACACCCTTGACATAACTCACCATAAGGCCAAATGATAATGAGTTTCCCATTAGATGATATTTTGGCTATATTTTCCATCAAACATTCACTGAAAAACCACTATGTATTAGGACTCGAACCAGGTATAAGGTAGAAAATGGATGAACCATGAGCTCTGACTCCAAGTTTTAAAGGATTGGATGTGCATGTAGTTTTTCAGGTCCTGATATATTCCCAGTACTTTGCTATTTCACCCCTTTAATATTGCCTACAACTCTGCAGGGGGGTTTTCTTGGGGCTACAGGAATAAGTCAAACAGAGGAAGCTGCAGAGGGAGAGCCTGGAGGGAGTAGGGAATGATGGGGAATTCACAGGACACCTGCACCTTCTCCTCTTTAAGCTACAATCAGCAAACATTCATGGAGTTCCCAGTGCGGGAACAGTCCTGAGACTCCCACCAGCCCTCCTAGGCGAGAAAAAATGAGTTCCTCCCAGCCATTTTTTTCAGCCCTCTCTTCTGGGTTCCTGCCCCTTCCTTTCTTTGACTTCTTTCAGAAAAGACTTGGACATAAATGACCTATACCTGAGCGTGAATGCATATTGGTGACCACTTCCCTCTCCCAGAGGAAGTTTTGCTTTTGCAGTTTGATGTCCTTCTTTTAGACCAAGACACAAAGCCTACTTGTTAGATCTGGAGGCCCTAACCCAGCAGCTGTGTGCCCCCACGCCCGCCTGACTTTCTCATTCCCACTCTGGACACCTTACCTGCCACTGCTCATGTCTGATTCCAACCCAAAGGCCCAAGGATGACTGGTACACAGACTCCTACTTCCCATCTTCGTGAGTCTACTGACACTGCTCCCCCTGCTGGAATATACTACACACACTAACACTGCTTTTACCTTAGGGCCCATTTCAGAGGCCACCTCCTCCAGGAAGGCCTCCCTGATCTCAGAGCCAGAAAAATATTTTCTCTTAGATATGCTACCAGAGTCACAAACTTAATTTTGAATGTGATTTTTTTTTCGTGTGAATCAGCCCAGAGATTTGTGAAAATGTGGACTCGGATACAGTAGAGTGTGTGGGGTGGTGAGATTCTGAATTTCTAACATGCTCACCCATGATGCTGATGCTTCTGGTCTGTGAATGGCACACAGAAGAGTGAGTGAGTCCTGACCCTGGCCGTGTATCAGAATCCCTTGACAAGCTTATTAAAACTCAGATCTCGGGGCCAGAGGTTGTTTCAGATTTTGTGGGGCCTAAGCTCCTTCCATACAGAGGGCCCTTTTAAATACATACATAAAATTATGAACAAGAAATTGCTGGAGTTCTCCCAGGGCCCTGGAATGGGCTTTGCGAGTGAAGAGTCCTGAAATAAAAGCTTCATTACCTTCAAGGTAAACCCATCTCCGCCTGGGTCTACAAGCTGACTGAATCTCAGGAGAGGAGAAATATGTGTGTTTTGTTTTGTTTGCAGGATTTCTCCAGGCGAGTCTTAGTAGCCAATCCCCGGACCCACCCTCACCTTTGGGGACTGCTGTCCAGAATTTTATGATCTCTTCCCGCCTCTCCGCCTCCCTCCCCCTTTCCCTTCCATCGCAAAAGGCCTTGTGTCAGGTGCTGGGCTAGACCACACACACCCAAGGGTCAGTGAAGGGTAGACCTTCAGCTGAAGGGTAGACCTTGAGGAGCTCATGGTCTACTGGAAAATTGGTCATAGAATGAGCATCTCGTCAACGGTCAGCCTAAATGCTGCGGGAACAAGAGGAGGACACAAAACAGCCAGGACAGGAAGACGAGGCCAAGAGGTCTCCCAGAGAGTCGGACGTTCAGCGGGGTCTTGCTGAATTCCTGGGGCTTTTCCAAGTACAGCGAGCAGCCTGTAAAAGGGCAGGGGGCCTGAAAGAACACAGTGTCTCCCAGAACTAGCCAGTCAATCCCCCTTGTGGCAGAGAGAAGGGCCCATAGTGGAGGCTGGGGGCAAGGTTCTAAGGGGTGGGTCTGGAGGAGGGCCAGGATCTCAGGAGTCTGGGCTCATTTGGAACAGAACGGTGGCATGGAAGGTTCTCGAGCAGGAGAACAGCAGATCTGTGTTTTGTACATGCAAGCGTTACTTTCAGCCTCCAACTATAATTAATTTTTCTACGACCTACCCCTATTAGATCCAGAGATCTTTCTTTCTTGCTTTTTTAAAATCTTTAATTCTTTAATTACTATTTCTTTTAAAGTAATCATTACATGTCAGGTAGTATGCTAAGCATTTTAATCTCATTCATTCCTCCTACCAACTCTGAAAGGCATATAAAATGATGTCAGTTTTACATCAGTTTCACATCCGAAGATCAGGAAGTTTAAGAGACTTGCCAAAGGTAACAGAGAAAGAAAATAAGTAAAGGGACTAGCACAGAGCCAGGCCCCCAAGGGGCAAAAAAATATTCGGTGAGAAAAAGACCTTTGCTGTTCAGCCAGTTTTGGAAAGCATATTCAGGGAATTGGAGGGCTGCGGGGCCTTCCTGTTTCCCTGCATGTCCCAGGTCCCTTCCTCCTGGGCATCCAAGCATGTGTTCCTCGGCTGCCCTTTCCAACAGCCAGGCTCCTTCCTCGCCTTCTCTGCCTCAGTTGGAGAGAAGGTGCCATGGTGAGATGTACCACAGAACTTTGTAAAGATACTTGATTTTATTTTATTTGTACATGAGGCGAGGTGGGCTTTAATTAGGTGTTAAACCCATTCCATTAAATTCAACCCAATTCATTTGTTCCAATTAAGACAAACTAAAATGAAATTTTAAAAATATTTCATGAGTGTCTAATATTGCCACTGGGAGGCCAGGGACAGAGTGAGAAACCTCAGGATGCCATACGCATCTAGAAACATCGGATTTGAACCTGACATAGAGACCCTTGATTTTTAGGTCCCCTCAGAGTCCATTCCAATCCACAGCACAATGCTCTGACCTCTGGCCATTCCCTCCAGCAAGTTCAGTCTCATTTCCCTGCTCTCATTGTCAAAAATGATAGTGGTCCTGACATTTCATACAGCGTGTGACAGTGCTTTTTGGATATCAGAGGACACTCTCACAACCACACAAGGAAAAAAGCAGAGTGAGATCATTAGTATTCCTTTCTACAGAGAAGCTCAGAGAGGTTCAGAAATTTGCCTGTGCCACACAGCTAGGAAAGTGGGGCGCTGGGTCCCGCACCAACGTCTAAGTCTTGGTGAGTGAGGTACAAGTCTAATAAGATATTACGTAGATGAACCAGCTGACAGGTAATCAGCAAACAACTCATAGGAAGGGCACATGTCTTACTCACTCGTTCCCCACACTTCAACGAACCTTGTGCACCAAGCACTGGGGGAGCTGCTATTATGGGAGGTACTAGGGACAAAATTATGAATAAAAGAGACATATTCCTGAACTCTGAGGGTTACAGCCTAATGGAATGACAGTATTTTGTGACTTTTAAATTTTTGCTCTGTCCTAAGTTTTGTGTTGTCCATTTTCAGGTAAGCACATTGAGGTACATAGAGTACTGTTGACCTTGCCTGGGTTGCGAGACCTGGGATTCCAGTTCCCCAAAGAGGCCAATCCAGGGCCCAACCAGAACCACAGACAAGAACATGACTCCAGAAGACGGACGGACTCCATCTCAGCTCAGCCAATTCCTTGTGTGCGCTTAGGCAGGCTATGTACCTTTGAACCTCAACTTCCACATCTGTAAAGTAAGGGTGGCACCAACCAGCTCCCAGTTTTGTTCTATAGGTCAGCTGATAAATAAATGTCAGGCCCTCAAATAAATACCTGATCCAGAGCACAGGCTCAACTCACAGTCTACCACTATTATTATTAATAAATGGCAGGTGCATGTCCATGATATTTCAGTATTCTCTCCTGTCCCCAAAGTTTCTGAGAGTAAAATGCTCTAAGTTCCTACCCCCAGTTCTGCATATGGCCAGAAACGGAGACCACTCTCAACAGGGCCTATTTCCATGACCATGGATGCCAGTGGCCCCTCATTGGAAATGATGACAAGCACAACTCAGGACACAGAAGCCGCCAACAGGCTTCCGAACCCTGCCAAACCCTCGTGCCCACTCGAGCCCTGGGGGAGGGGTGACTATGGCATAAACACACGTTCGCTTTCATTTGGCTTAGCTGACTGTGTGTTTTGTTAAACAAATTTAGGTTTGGAAAAGATTATTTTTGGTACACTGCTACATAATTAGATGAATTTTCATGAGTTTATTCTTGAAATAAACTTTGAAATTGTCCGTGTTTTACTGTTTTTTAATCATCTGCAGATACTGTTTTTTGAGACTTAGCATGGGGAAAAAAAACCCTGTTACATATCAGTTTAATTTAGATTCAAATAAAATAATTTTTTGAATTTGCAGCAACAACAAGTCTGTGAAAGTGGTGGTAACTGGTGCTGAGTTGTTTGAGGATCAAGATAATTACAGTATAAAGGATAAGAGAGAATATAATATCCTGGCATCCAGTGCCTATTCAGCTAATCCTCAGCCCTTGACAGATGTTCAAACACAGTATTTTTAAAAGCTGACTTTAAAAAAAATGGGGTGAGTCACTTATTAGATATAAACAACATGATAAGAAATTCAAAGTCTGACATCTATTGCGAGCTGTCCGTGCTGAGAAGCAGGAGAGACAATGTAGAAAGTCAAGTGCGCCACTCATGTGGCTTTCATGGGTGCCCAAGGCAGGGCTGGGATCATAGGCACGTGAAGCCCCCATGTTGCCAGGAGCACAGGTTCCACCTGCACGAGCCCCCTGAGGAGCAAAGCCCCGAAGGCAGCTTTGATGATGCCGTCAGCCGGCACAGCAGTGGCGGCACCTCTCCGCGGCTGTGGCTGTTTGAAAGCACGGACGTCGGCAGCCAGCACCGGGACAGTTTGGCTGGCTTTGAGCAATAGCGACATGATATTAGGTGGCCCAAAAAGATGGCTGGGCAGATGGAGGATTAATGAGCAGTGTGTTTGTTGGCTCAAGGATCACTCTTCTCTTTGCCCCCTGCCACTCTTGCACTTCCTCATCCCACAGACAGTGAATAGCTGAGCCTGAATATCTGCTGGGTACCAAGGCCATCTACTACCCTCTGAGATGATGCATAAGACCCCATCTTTGCCCTGCCTCCAAAAGCTCACAGAATAGCAAAGAAAGAAGTCATATATGAATAACAACAACTAATATTATTATTGAGTGTTGTCTACACATTAAGCTTCATTCTAAGTGTTCTTATTAATTCCCACAACAATTTTATGGAAGAGGTACTATTATTATGTCCATTTTATGGATGAGGAAATTATGGCACAGAATGAACAAGGATGTGATGAATGATTTCTGATGGGGTAGTGGTGGCAGGAGTGAAAGAGGAATCAGGGAAGGCTTCATGGAGAGGGTGGGATTTCAGTTAGGGATGTAAGAACAGATGGGGTTTGCAAATGTGGACATGCTGGAGAAGGGCATTCAGGGCAGAGAGAACCATGCAGGGAGAACAAAAAAAGATTACCTGGTAAACTCAGACACCAAGCTGTATGAAGGATGGTATGGACTTTCTTGTTTGGGCTCTTTATCTAAATGGCATTCCAGATGAAAGGTCCTCAGCACACCAGGAAGCACAAACCAGACTCTAAATGTTGATGCTTTCCCCAGAAATAAACCCACACCTATATGGTCAATTAATATTTGAGAAAGGAGACAAGAACATACAAAGGGGCAAAGACAGTGTATTCAACAAATGGTATTGGGAAAAGTGGACAGATACATGCCAAAAAACGAAACCAGAGTACCTTCTTACAGCATATATAAGAATAAACTCAAAATGGATTAAAGATTTAAATGTAAATCTTGAAGCCATAAAAATCCCAGAAGAAAGCATAGGCAGTAATATCTCTGATATTTCTCTTAGCAACATTTTTTTTTCTGATATATCTCCTCAGGTAAAGGAAACAAAAGAAAAAATAAGCAAATGGAACTACATCAAAGTAAAAAGTTTTGTATGGCAAAGGAAATCACCAACAAAATGAAAAACAACCTATTAAATGGAAGATATTCACCAGTGATACACCTGATAAAAGGTCAATATCCAAAATGAATAAAGAACTCATACTACTCAACACCAAAAACCAAACAATCCAATTTTTAAAAATGGGGTAAGAACATGAATAGACACGTCTCCAAAGAGGACATACAGATGGCCAATAGACATATGGAAAGATACTCAACATCACTAATCATCAGAGAGATGCAAGTTAAAACCACAATGAGATACCATCTCACACCAGTCAGAATGGCCATCATCAATAAATCCACAAGCAATAAGTGCTGGAGAGGATGTGGAGAAAAGGCAACCCTCAGGCACTGCTGATGGGAATGAGGGTTGGTGCAGCCACTAAGCAAAACAGTTTAGAGGGTCCTCAAAAAATTAAAAATGAATCTGCCCTATGACCCAGTAGCTCCATTTCTAAATATACACCCAAAGAAACACAAAATACTAATTTGAAAAATATGTACACCCCTATGTTCACTGCAGATCTGTTTACAATAGTCAAGATATGGAAGCAACCCAAATGCGCATCAATAGACCAGTGGATAAAAAAGTAATGGTACATATATACAATGGAATATTACTCAACCATAAAAAAGATTAATCTGTCCTGGCTGGTGTAGCTCAGTGGATTGAGCACGGGCTGGGAACCAAAGGGTCCCAGTTCGATTGCCAGTCATGGTACATGCCTGGGTTGCAGGCCAGGTCCCCACTGGGGGCCATGTGAGAGGCAACCATACATTGTTGTTTCTCTCCCTTTCTTCCTCCCCTCCCCTCTCTCTAAAGATAAAATAAAAATCTTAAAAAAATAAAATAAATAAAATAGTTAAAAAAAAAAGATTAATCTTACCATTTGCAACAGCATGGATGGGCCTAGAAGGCATTATGCTAAGTGAAAGAAGTCAGTCAGAGAAAGACAAATAGCATATGGTTCCCTTATGTGTGGAATCTAAAGAACAAAACTAAAACAGACTCATAGATACAGAGAACAGACTGATGGTTGCCAGAGGGGAGGGGCAGTTGGAGGACTGGGTGAAAAGGTGCAGGGATTAAGAAGTACAAATTGGTAGTTATAAAATAGTCACAGGGACATAAAGTATAGCTTAGGGAATGTAGTCAGTAATGTTGTAATAACTATGCATGGTGCCAGGTGGGCACTGGAAATATTGGGAGGGGAGACACTTTGTAAAGTATATGATAGTCTAACCACTAATCTGCACACTTGAAACTAATATAAAACATTAAATGCAAACAGAAATTGAAAAATTAATTAAATACATAAATATTGGCACTTTTCCTTTGTGCAAAATCTTTTATCTGGTTTCCTTGAACCTGCTTCTGGAACTGCAATGCCTCCAAGGTGGCAGTGCTTTGGAGAGAAAGGCTTCCTTCATGGGGAACCTCTGCCCAATGCTCCTCTCTGGGTCTGAGCCTCCAGCTGGTCTGAGCTGGGAAGAGTCGGCCTTGAACATCAGGCAGGACTAGGCAAGGGCTGGGCTTGTGCTGCGGATTATTCAGAATGCAAGACCACCTGTTCTACCTGTCTCTTTGTTTTCATCTGAGGCGTCCATACGGGTTTCATTCTGCTACCTCTAATCTCAATTCAACACTGTAAAGAATTGCCTGATCCGCCTATCAATGCTACACAACTGCAGAAAGGGATCGTCTTTCAGAGGACATTCAGCCACTCCCACACTTCACCCCTGCTGAGAGAGCCCATCCTTCCTTGAGGATCTGCTCCCCAGGCAAGGCAGAGGGGCTTCCAGGAGACCATGCAAAGAGCCTGAACTGTGTCCCCTGCTGTGGGGTGGCTGGGGTGCAACGTGCTTTAGAACTTGAATCAGCCCAAATTCCACCTGGTTAGCTGTTACCTCCTCAGAGTGAAGTAGCTAGCTGTTGGGTGTGAATGCACTCCCCAAGTTTACCAGGACAAAAATTACTTGAGTGTTTTCTGGGGACCAGGTGTCAGCCACTTAGGAGAGACAAGCTGTTCAGAGTTCTTTTCAATCTTGTCCAAGGGAACCACCTGGGGTGCGGGGTTGGGGGTGGGCAGGAGGCTGTGGGAACACATAGCAGGGAGAGAGGGAGCAGTGGTCCCCACTGTGATTTCAGCGATGTATTCTCCTGGCAAACTCCAGAATGCACAGTTCTTTCATAGATCAGCCCTTTCCAGAACTTCTCAGTCCTGCCGTGAGGGGTGAGAGGTCGAGGTGAGCCTGGATGGGGCTGCCGCACAGGGCTGTGTCTCCTGCTGTCAGCTTCCCCAGGCTTGCCTCCGCTCAGGATGTCCTTCACTCTCCTCAGGGTTCCTGCAACAACGACAGGATTCAAGGACCCAGGGCTCTGGCCATTGTCCTTTACCCCTTCGCCCATGATTCTTTCTGACCGGCCATCTCAGATTCTCTGAGCTCAGGCTCAGTTTCAAGAGCTACCCGCCATTTTCCCCCAAAATAATATTAGCCAGTCTTCATGAAGTGTGTTCTCTACACACCAGGTACTGCCTAAGGATTTTCCATATATTACCTAATTTCATTCTCACCCAAACCTTAAGCCATGGAACTGGAAGTGCACATGTGTTCTGAGGATAATAAATACCTTTTCTTCCTAACACGTCACAGAAATTTCGTTAAGAATAAACATGAAATGAGCAGCAGCCTGGACAAATGAGTAACTGATGGAAGAACAGAAGTCACCAAGAACACAGTGAAAGAGCCACTCAGACGTCACTGATTGGGGATGATTTCCAGAAGAGTTTCCTCCCTCTGAGCTTTTGTAAAAAGGAGATTCTGGTACTAAAAGAGTAAAGAATGTTAGAGAATCTGATGGCACTTGGATGCCATTGCTGTTGAATAAATCTGGTCTGACTTTTTTTACCTGCTACAAGGACCTGTGCCCCTTCTCTGTGTGTCCTGCTCCGGGGGGTGCTGGGGGGGGGGGGCTGGCGGGGGCCGTGGTGAGAGGAGTATGTCCTTAGGGGCGGTATGAAAATTCCGATATCTCCTCATACATATATAATTGAACCACAGCTTCACATAATTTTTTTAAAAATGCTGTCCAATGCTGATCACCTCCAATTAACACAGAGCTCACCGCTGCTAGCGGCATCCTGATCCATGGTCACACAGTGGTCACAGCGGACCAGTCGGTGCTGGCATTGGGCTGAGACTTCCTGTCTGCCTCACTGGATGAGGAAACAGAGCTTTCCTGGGCTGGACTTTGGCTATTCTCTAACTGGTATGGAAAAGTATAGATTCACAAACTGTCCACGTTTAAAGAGACTCAGCAACCTCTTCTTCTGAGCCCCTAATTTGCATGTTAAGAAAATCTATATGCGAAATCCAACCTTCCAATTGGTTGGGAAGAGAAGAATTTCATCATTCCACTGTCTGTCCAGACTGCGGGACTAAATGATTTCTCCTCGGAGTCCATTAAGAAGAAAGTCACGGTGGCCTCATGGATACAAGGTGCCTATTTCAGAATGACTTCTCCCAAAGCAGGTGCTCAGGTGCTTGTGTTGGATCGTTGAGATCCGTGCCTTTGGGAAGTTCCCCAGGCACCTACTCTGGGTTTGGTTACGTGATTCGCTTTGTTCCTTGTGACACAAGTAGAAACTCAAAAATGCTTTGCATTGGGACTTCCCCTCTCGTGCAGCCCCATGACTGCCCTCAGGGAACCAAACCCGGACCAGCCTGTCAGACGAGAAGAGACACCACGTAGCCCTGTCGCCACCATCCCTCCGACCAACCGCCAGTTGACTTCAGAAGCAAAGCCACCTAGGGGCGTTGGTGGTATAGTGGTTAGCATAGCTGCCTTCCAGAAGCAAAGCCACCTGACTGACAGCACAGAACTGTCCGGTGGAGCCCAGACCAAACTAGCAGCTCTCCGAGTCATCAGTTAAGCAAATGACTGTTATTTTAAGCCACTGGGGTTTGGAGTGGTTTATTGTGCTGGGATTCTCTAAATGAAGTCATTCCTCTAACTAACGTGCTCTTCAGTTCGGAACAGCCATGGAACTGGGCGGGCCACCGGTTACAAAATTTAAAGCTCACAAGAGGAAGTAGTTGTTTTACTTACACTTTTTAATTAGTGAAAATTGACAGATACACATAGATATACACGCACTATCTCAGGTCCTGAGATCTTGCTCGAGGTCACAGAGCCAGCTGATCATCAGAAAACTCAGGATGTAAACCCGGGTTGCTCTGGATCCAAATTTTAAGCTCCGATATTTTAACAGAAGCTTACCAGACCTTTTATCGTCAGGGTCTGCATTAGGGTCTATCTCTCTGCTGGGCTCCAGACTTTTGTATGAAGCTTGCTCTTCTACCCACCACCAACCACCGTGGGAGCCACCATGGCAGGGCTGCCACGGAAGGAAGGGAAGGACGAAAACCGTGCCAGGCTTTGCACTACCGATTCTAATCACTAACACGGACCACGAGTTACTGATGCCTAACAATGTGATAGATATGCTTCTAACCCTTTACATGTGTTATCTGATTGAACCCTCACTACAACCAAGTCTGGGTATTATTACTAGCTCCATTTTGCAAACATTAATTAACTTCCTCAAGTAGGTGAAGAGCAGGGATTCCAACCCAGGCCATCTGGTCCTGGAGCCAGTGATGCTCACTGTGTGCTTTTTGATGTGGTTCGGGGGTTAGGAGATTTGCTCTGGTGGGCTGCCAAACACCAGGTAGTCAGAAAGCCTGCAAAATGGCATGCAGCTACCGAGGCCAGTGCTTTCTGCTCTGTGACCGGGTTGTTAAGGGCGACTAAGGATTTGCTGCTCTTCTCTGTTCATTATTTTTAAAATCATCTGTATCCTCTACAGATTGCTTTCCGAAGGTTGGAAGAGGGAACATGGCGGCCAGCCTTAGGTCCTAGAGCCCACAGAAGATTAAGTCTATCGCAACCCATTTTCGCCCCTGTGGTGGATACCGTGCTAGGTCACCTCTGCCTGTGTACCTCACACATTCCTTACCGCCGCCCTGAAATGTCAGCACGATTATCCCCATTTTACAGATGCCAATTAATGGCAAGTCCCACTCAACAGAACTCTGGATAAACCATATTTTACTGTAATTGGGTACTTTCCTGGTGCCACAAAATAATTTGTTCTCTTTAGCTCGGTAAACATTTCTCCTCCAATTTTATTTGCTTCATTCATTTGCTTAGCAAACTCTTTTCCACAAAGGTAAAATCCCACTAATAGAAAACTCCAGGGATATCTAAATTGTTTTATTAAAAGAAATTCTGGTTTAATAAATATGTGATTGAAATTCTCATTCCCAAGCAAGGGGATCTGGGAATGCAAACATATTAAATGCTCTGGACCCGGCATCCCAAGTCCAGTTGGGTGAGTGGGCCCTCTGGCATTGTGATTTACTGCACAAATTCTCTCACCCCATGCACGGTGCGTCTTCCTCATTTTCTTGTTGCCCTTCAAATTCTGTTGGTCTTGTTCAGATGTTTTTAATGAGTTTGTCCTGCAGCAGCCAGGGAATGGCTAACAAGTCTTCTGGGCCCTTAAAAACCCATTAGAATGTTATTTCTTACAAAGTGAAAAACTAACTTCATGCCAGATGCAAATAGGGCTTAAGCCATCAGAATAAAGTTTGATTCTGAAGGAAAATTCCATGGAGACATGAAAGTTTTTCAGCTTGGAAAAATAGTCTTTGATGTCTAGTCCAAGTAGGCAGTCTAATATGATTATTAAGAGACAGAGTATTGGAGAAGCTGGCTTGAGTTCAAATCCACTCTCTGCTGCTTACTAGCTCAGTGGTCTAGGGCAGATTGCTTAACTTCTCTGTGTTTTAGTTATGTCACCTGAAAAACCAGGGAACGAAAATAATACCTTCTTCACAAAACTGTTAGAAGGTAAAGTAAGATATTGTAGATGTATGAGTTAGGTTCATGTTCAGTTGCAATAACAAAAAAGAAAGTGATTTAAATTAGTAGAGGCTTATTTCTCTCATTTAAAAGAAATAGAAAAAATGGCAATCCAGTATTGGCATGCCAGCTCCATAGTTGTCAGGGACCCAGGCTTCCTCTGCCTTTCTGATCTACTTTCGTTGGAACTGCCTTTCTTCCTCAAGGTTGCCTCATGAACCTCATGGTTCAAAATGGCTGCCAGGCACCAACTCTCAGGTTATATTCTAGACAGGAAGCAGAAGGGAAGGTAGAGGGGACAGTGGACATAAATCCATGTCTCTGAAATGGGTCATTGTCTGTTTAGGAAATTTCCTCATAGTTCCAACCAATAATTTCTCAGATCTTTTGAGCTTCCTTAGCTGCAGAGAAAACTGAGAAATGATCTATGGTTAGGCATACTGCTATTCAGGATAAAAACTTGGAATTTTGTTAGTAAAGAAGGAGAAAATTGAATTGGATAGTTAACTAGCAGTCTTGGCTATAACAGCTGAAGTGCTTGAAAGCAGTATCTGTTACTCACTTGGCTGTGAATTTGGTGCCCAAACTAGGGGGCAGCCTGTGTGGTAAATTAGACACAGCCTTTGGAATCCAGCGGACTTGAAATAAACCCTTGCTCCATCCCTTACTGGGAATGACATTTTGAGCAACTTATTGAATTTATCTATAAGCTTCAGCATTCTTGGTTGTCAAATGTAGTTTTGAGTATTGACTTTTTGGAATTTCTGGGATAATAAAGTGAGAATGAGCATTTAGAGGATCTGATGCATGGAAGGTGCTCCATAAATGTGAGCTCCTTCTCTCTACTCCACCCCACTAAGGTTAGAACTCTTCAGTACAAAACAAGTATCATAGGAACCGTCCCAGCCCAGCAGGGCCCTGGGAAGTGGTCAGAAACCTCCCAGAAAACAAAGCCGCTTCGCCCCCAGGCCGCCTGCTCTCTGCCCACAAAGTGCTAAAGTGAGTGAAGCCAACCCTGTAATCAAACAATACTGGATACTTTAATTATAGTTTCGTTTTGTGTTTTTTTGCCATGCTCTGAATCACTGTTTTCATGTGCTTTGCTGCAAATTAATCTCCTAACAGCGGTGTTAATTCCTGGATGCAAAAGGGAGTGTTTCAGCTACCAAGGTATTCCACAGAGAAGGGAATGGAGTTTACATTTAATTAGTTTCCGCTCTCTGCCAGGCACTGTGCTGACTGCTTTATAAAACTTAACTCATTATTCTCTCACAATAACTCTGTTTTGTAGTTGCTACCATCCCATTTTATAACTGAGGGCACACAGAGATGTTCAGGAACGTGCCCAAAATTATAGTTGGTACAAACCCCAGAACTGGAATTTGAACCCACATTTGTCTGACTCCAAAGCTCATGCGCTTGCCACCATATCCTGCTCTCTCACTGCTTTCATAGCCCCAAGAACCAACCGGTTTTTAGAACTGGACTGTGGAAGCGTCCAGCAGAAGAAAGAAGACTGGGCTGGAGGTCAGCTCATTGTGTGTGAGTCCTGGTGCTAACCTCTCACCTCTGGGACCTCTCCAGGACTTTGTCCCCTCCTTTCTGTGAAGTAAAGGGTCAGGAGAATTTAATAGGATGACATCTCCCTTGCAGTTCTGAGAGGCTACAATTAGAGGGTGAGTTTGTACATCTTCATTTCTGTATGGTCTAATATTACATACACGTACTGTGAACTAAACCTCACTGTGGGGAAAATAAAGGAGAAATAAAATGTACTGACTATCTGAGGAAAGTTACACTGAACAGGGGAGAAAGGGCAGCAGACTCGGTTTTAAAATATGGAGGTACTTGAGGTGCTTTCTCACAATGGCATTTATCCAAAAGGGCAATGTCGAGGGTAGTAGGCTTCCTGCCACTGGAGGACTTCAGCATATGGCTGGGCCATCATATGACAATGGTGCTGTTAAATACTGAGCAGTTAGGCAAAAGGGTGCCTGAGACCAAACCCACACCTAATACGTGGTCATTTGAAAAGAATTAAAGATGCAGACAACCAAATAGGAAGTTCCCATCTTCATGTCCCCCTCCCAATTTCAGTCACTGGGAAGAAGTATTGTGGTATTCCTTCGAAATCCCTTTTCAAGACATTGTCTTATTAATCATGTACTCTGAAATCTGTCCCCATCGTGAGCACCCTTACATGGTGGCTCACAAATGATCGCCTCCGCCCCTGCCACCAGCGGTGTGATGTGTCATAAAGACAGGGACAAGGATCGCCACGGCACTTGTATTTTACACTTTCTGTCCTCCTTTGCACATTTCCCCATCTCGTCTCCACTCTGCGAAAGATAATTTTTTCATAATTGACTCAGATTAATTCTGTAAGCTTATTTATGGTATTGTTTTCTTAAAAACCCCTATAGAGCTTTAAGAATATACATGATTAAATCTGTTGTTGTTTTGCCTTTTGATTTCTGGGTTTCATATCTTGCTTCAGAAAATCTTTATCATCCTGTCTTATTTAGCTCTAGTCACAATAAAGTTGTATTTAAAGAAAACACCCCAAGATGTAGTGGCTTAAAAATATAATCATGTGTCTGTGCGTTGAGTATTCGCTGACCTAAACTGAGCTTTGCTCTAAGCGGTAGCTTGGGTTCTGTTCTGCTCCAGATGACTCGGGTCCCTTTGGCTCCGTGGGCTGGGCATGCCGCTTTCACAGTGATGGCAGACATACAAAGTATCTCATGCCTTCGCTCACACCATGTCCACTAACACCCTACTGGCAATCGACTAGCATGGCCAACTTCAATGTTAACGGGGGTGGAGAGATATACTCAGGTCACACTGAGGGCAGGGAGAGAATGAATATCACCCCCTTCAAATGTTTCTTAAATAATTTCTCAGTTTTTTAAGTTGCTTTATAGCTTTGCTCTCTTGTTCAGATCATTCTTCATTTGTATTTCATTGTGTATGTGTGTGTGTGCATGTGCACATTAGAGATCTAACATGAAACGAGGGAATGATCCTAAGGAGTGGGGGCGGGGGCGGGCGAGGTGCTATGGGGAGGAGAGTGTGTGTACTAGGGATGATGGAATGACCAGACCTCCGCTTTTCAAACCTTCTTCATTCCAATTAGAGAGTCAACCACAGAATATGCATATACGATGTGGGTCTAGGTCTCAGAGAGCTTGTCAAGTGGAAGGATACATGTAAGATTGGTTTTAGGGCTTTGGTTGATGGTGGGGAATTCTGCTGAGGCTTTAGCCCCATCAAAATACAAGTAGTTTCACAGAAAGCCCACAAGAGGTAGCACTAATAGACTAGGGGTAATAGACTAGGGGTTCAAACACCGGAAGTATAAAAGGAATAAAGAGGCGTCACATAGATTGTGGTGCAGTTTTCTTCAGTGTGTTTGTCCTGGGAAGGGTGACTCCACCCCGCCTTCCCTCCCCTGCAAGAGAGACCTCAGGAAGGGAGGGCCCGCCAGATGTCTGGGAGCTGGACAGAAAGGCACTCACTGTGCAGCTCCTCAGACAGGTAAGCATTTGGCTCTCCTGCAAACTTATAGGCTTGAAATATCTGTTGAACACCTATGTACCAGAGAAGCTGAGCAGGGGTGAAGGGCGAGAGCGAAGACCATGAGGGCAAAGCTAGCTTCTCCTCTACCATACAGAACTATTCTGCTTGTCCCCAAACTCGTATACTCCCGACTGGCAACACAAAAGCCCCACAGTTGCCCAGACTCGCCATTCCCTGGACAGTTTGGCACAGGTCTTTGGGATTACCTTGTATTGAAAGGCTGACCAACTACTCCTTCGTTTTGAGCACTTCCCTAAGGTGGATGGCTCTGGTTTTTTCCATCCAATGCAATAACACACCATAGCTCACTACAACCGCTGGTACATCACCAAAGAGAGATGGCACTGTCAGAAGTCTAAGAAATCAACGACAGCAGCATTGGACTTGGGCTAAGGCTAGGGCTGACTCTATTTATATGACACAGTGGCTGTTGGTGGCAGCAGCCAACTAAATGGTAACAGGATATCCTGACCCTTACCTCCAGCTTGGAGACCTGGCTCACGAACTTTCCCTCTGCCGTTCTCTGTGCTCTGTCCCCGTTCAGCGCCTCCACGCACAAGTCAGACCCAGCAGGACATCTGCCTGAGATGTTACCTCCCATTTCTCTTTTCCGTATAGCTTACTTTTGGGAGAAGACAGGAATAAAGCGGGCTTAAGGCATATTGGCATCAGGGATTTTGTGAAGTGGAGCTTATCGGCATCCTAGGCTTAAAGGAGTGTAGGAATTTACTTCCGGAAGTGTGTACTAGGCCTCCTATTGGCTCTGTACAGCCCAGCACCTCCCAATCAGTCACCCTCTTAAATACAACATCCTCCATCTTCTTTGGTTTCCTGAAACCTTTCGGTGCCCCCTGGAGATTGGCATTGTGGGGAACTTCCTGCTGATCGCTCCACTTTGCTTCAGGTGAGAGCTTTCGGGCTCATCAGGGCCTCCAAGGCCACAGTCTCCACCCTTCCAGTGCCCTTCTGAAAGCTCAAAAGGAGCCATGCAATGAAGATTGTGCAGGAGAGGGAAGTAAGCGAGGGCTCAGCACTCGGTCACGTATGCGGCGTTCTCTCTGCGCCCCAGACCGGGAGAGCAGCCCCTGAGAACAGAACGATCGGCGTGCGCAGTGCCCTGTAATGAATGTGCAGTGCAATGCCAGCACCCTTTATTAAGACAGTAAGTGATCTAAAACTTCTTTGTTCAGCTGGAGATGTGCTTAACTGTGACACTTCATAAACATATTAACATTGGCTGAAATAAGAGAAGCAAGGGATTAGTTCTAGTTTAGCAAGAGGCTGTCTTTGGAATTGTGGGTTTATCAGTAAAGACACTGCCTTAGTATTACGGCTTCTGGATTCTATTTAAATCATCTTTGCCTTGCCCACAATTATTTGCTTTGATAGAACACTGGTCAGAATTCTTTCCGTTGCAAGTGACAGAAACCTAGCTCCCACCAGCCTGAGCAGAAAAAAGATCATTTGAATTGGACTAGACTCAGGCTCAGGGGCTTCCACAACATCATCAGCATTTTTCTGACCCATCCTCGCCGTGCCCTTCCTCCCCCGTGCACTTGCTCAGCTGCTCTGCGAGTTGCTCTTATTCTTTCTTCCACGTGCCCAGCAAGGGTGGCATAGTGGTGGCTGACATGGCCGTAGACAGTTCCAGGCTTACAGCACCTCCATTTAACACCAGAAATAAAGAGAAAGTTTCTCTCTCCTCTCTCTCAAGTTTCAATACAACCTCCCGGGGAAAGTTCCTAAAGTGCCTTGCTTGAGATGAGTTCTGTCCTTCAAACAGATGGCTCAGCGCTATAGATGCGCTTCTGTCTGGGATGCTTTTACAAGTACCAATACCTGAGCCCTATGCCCAGAGATTCCGATTCAGTTGTGATGCCTGGACATCAGTACTTTTAACAGCTTCCTGCAAATAATTTGAATGAGTAGCCAAGCTTGAGAACCACTAGTTTAGACTCATTTATTTACTCTGCAAAAAAACACTCTTGAGCACCCACTCCGTACACCAGGCAGTATACGGAAGCTGACAGAGCAGCGAACAAGACAGATGAAAGCATTCTCATGAAACTCACACTCTATGGGGCAGGGCAGGCAAGGAGCCCGTTAGTAAAACAATAAATAAGTAAATCGTGCTAATGAATAAGTACATACTATTCAGAGAATGAAAACCTGACCAAAGCCCGGGTAGTGGGAAGGAGCCAGCCATAAGCAGCTCAGAGGGAAGAGCACTCGAGCGAGAGGAAACAGCTACTGCAAAGGCTGAGAGGCACGAACAGGCTTGACCTGTCCCAGAAAGAAAATAGTGTCAAATGAAAAATGTAGGAACAATAGCATAGACGGAAAACAGAACAATTCCATACATGCCAGTCGAATACATACACACCAATGGCAGATTAAAAAAAAAGAAATTGCACACTTTGGGGCAGGTATCAAATACGTTACAGTAGCTGCTGACAAGGACCAGAAACGGGAGCAGGACCAGGGACTGCGCAGGCCCAATCACGCCCCCTCCAAAGATGTCCACACAGTAATCCCCTGAACCTGTTAATGTGTTCTGTTACATAACAAGAGGGAATTAAAGATGTGGATAGAATTAACATCCTAATCAGGGGACAGGGAGATTATCCTGGATTATCCAGGTGGCTCAGTGTAATCACAAAGGTCCTTAAAAGTGGAGAGGAGGCAGGAGAGTCAGTCAGAGGGAGATGGGACGATTTAAAGAGAAGGCAGTGAGAGAAGGATTAGGCCTGGAGTTGCCGGCCTTGAAGTTAGAGAGCGGGGCGTCCCGTGCGCAGGAAAGTGGGCTCCCTCTAGAAGCTGGAAAAGAGAAGCAAACAGATTCTCTCCTACACAGATTTTCTCCAGAAGGGAAAGCACCCTGCCATCACCTTCATCTTATCCCAGTGAGATCCGAGTCAGGCTTTCGATCCACAGAACTGTCAAATAATGCATCCGTGTTGTTTTAGCCCCTGAGCTTGAGGCAATTTGTTACAACAGTAATGGGGACCCAACCCAGGGACACGGGGATTTGCGGGAGCTGATGATCAAAACCAACACGCTAGGAACTGAGTCGTCGGCATCACCCCACCCTCCTCATCCAAGGTCCAAAACAACAATGTTAAAATGGCAGGGAAAGAAGAATAAAGGAAACCCGCTCAAAAATATTACACCAGAGGCCACGAAAACCAGCGGATCTGAGACTGAGCACTCACCGTGCCCCGAAGACTGGACCACAACGGGACAGGCACGGACCGCTCTTCGGTGCCTGGCCAGTCAGACTCCCTGGTGAGGGAGCTTATTACTCTTCCCTGAAGCCTGCCTGTCCCTCCGCCTCCAGTGAATGTTGTTTTCTGCCACCCCAGCCCCTGTCCCCTGGACCACGCTCGGCATCAAGCACCGCGCCTGGGGCACGGCAAATCTCATGTGTCTGCCACTGATCTCTGTTGATGCTTAAGGAAGCTCCCGACTGCCCACCCCACCCCAGAGCTTTCCCACTAGCGGGGCCATTCATAAAAGAGCCCTGGGACTTCCATGAGCTATTTATTCTAAACAACTTAGAGCAACCCTCGGGGCCCCAGTGGGGTGTTCGCGTGTCTAATTTCTGTGAGCTATTGATAAGAGCCCACTCCAACCAGCTAGTTGTCAGCCTTGACTCCAAGGGCCTGGAAAATGTGCTATTTGCAATTACTTGAAAAGAAACTAATTAGCTTTAAGGAGGAAACCATAGGTAGAAATGACTGAAATCAGCTGTTCAACTGTGCTTGGCAAAAAATTAAAAGGAGTAGGCGATCACACCTCACTTTCGTTTCATTTGAAGAAAGAGTAGAAAGAGGGGTGAGCCCAGCAGAGGGGTTTTCTCCGCAGGAAGAGGCCTCGGGTCACAGGCGATGCCAGCACACCTGTTGGGTGGCTGAGAGGTTACTGCATGACCTTGAATGCTGCTTTTGGACGTTGTTCACTAGCAGCAACGGAAAGTATTTAAAGAGGGTGCAAGGATCAACTTGGGGCTTTAGAAGTGTGTGCTGATCTTCAATGTACGTGTTAGGTTTCTGCATTGTAAATAAATACGCGCTCTCCTTCAGAGTGGCCCTTCTGAGTCATTTCTCAAAACAGATTTAAAAACAATATATTACAATGTCTCAGAACCTAGTACTCTGCCTAATACACAACAGGTAGTGGTAAAATGACGGAACGGCACCTTGGCCACAGTCGGGAGGCCACCTTTAAGGTGAGAGGAGCTGCTGTCCCCATGGACGAGTGTTGCAACAGTCCGGAGGAGAGACAGGAGCGGCAACAAGGGCGCCACGGAGATAAGATGCTTCCGGTGTGGATCAGAACAACGACCTGTACTCTCACACGTTACAGTAATAACAAGAGACTTACGCGTGTATGGAGTGCTTACTATGTCCTACGCTTTCCATGGGTCATCATGATTTCTATTTTATTCTTAAGGAAATGGAAATTTAATTACCTGCTCCAGGTTGCCTAGGCAGTCCAGGGTAACACGACTCCTCTGAGCTCAGAAGATTCTGGGGAAAAGATCTGGGAGAAAGTAATCCACCTGGGAGGTGATCCCAGGAAATAACCAGCAAATATGTGAAACATAAAATAGAGGAAGGAAAAAATAGACAAAAGCTGACTTGTACTTTATTATGGTGGGCAACCAGAGCTCAGCCCCACTGCAGAGCTCTAGGAGATGGAGCAGAGCACTTTCAGAGTGATTATTCCAGCTAAGGGGCAAGAACGCTAGGGCGTTTATTGACAGACTCCCTATCTGTCATTATTTGGTGCTGCTTGGGGGAAATTAACTCCACCCTTCCTGCTGGACCCTAGCCAGCCCGGGCAGACCTCAGCAGCAGAGGTGAGAACCAAGGGAAGTAGACAGGGCACCAACAGCATCAGCTGCCCCATGCCGTTTGCCTGGGACAGTACCAGTTTGTGCCTGTTGTCTGAGAATAATTATAAAGTTCCCCATTTCCCTCTCAAAGGTCATCTCTTTTGGATGATTTGCAGGGCCCCTCCTGTAGGGGAAGGAACAGTTGCAAATCCTGACATATGTGGCCCCGGAGCCTATTCTTTTCGCCTCCTTCTCATCCTCTGTAACTTCAGTTGTGGCTTTCCTCCTCCAGCAGGGGGTGATAGATAGCCCTGGGTGAGATGTGGCTGGTGGCTAGCCACACCTCTGCTCCCCAGGACCTAGAGCATTTCTCCAGGCAGGTCCTGGACCACTGCGCCAGCATCACAGATGTTTAATAAACACCCACGTTCCTGAGTCTTGTCCCTAACCGGCTATATCTGAATCTCAGGAGTTTGGGGCCTGATCATCTGCATTTTAAGCACTTTTTCAGGCTGATCTTTACCATAGAGTTTGAAAACTACAAACCTCAAAAAGGGAGACAGTGAATGTTAACCTTTCAGGGAAGCCGCAAAGCCCAGGGCCTCAGCTACCCTGCCTGGTTCAAATCTCAGTTCTGTCACTTATGACTAAGAGTTTTCCAGCACATTCCTGAACTTCTGCGTTCCTCATTGGAAAAACAGGGATAATAATAGAATCTATTTTATCAGGGCTGTTATGAGGATTAGACAAGTTAATCCACGTAAAGCCCTTAGAACACTGCTGCGCACGTAGCAAACACTCAAAATGTTAGTTAGTGTTATTACTGACTTTCAGCATTATGCCAAGGATCTTACCTAGGCTGTGATATTAATCCTCAAAACAACCAAGGAAGGCAGGCATTATTAAGGATTCGGGACAAATAATTTATCTAAGGCTCAAAGGTTAAACAACAAACTAGAGAGAAGTGGGAGGTGGGATTTGATCCCATATCTGTTCCATCTGCCTCCAAAGTCCCAGCTCTCTCGCTGACATCAGACTGTCCTTGGTAGGCTCATTCCCCACCTCCATTGTGGCATCCCGGTTTTCACCCCAGGCGGGGGGCCCACCAGGGACTTCTGGGAATGGAGAGGAGGGAGGCTGGCATATTGGCAGCGTTTACCTGCTGCATCCAGCCCGCCTTGGCCGGGCTGGAGCTGCTCTCTGGGATCTGGTTAGCAGCTAATGATCAGTGGGCTCCAGCTATAATGATCGGATTAGCTGCGCTTTAATCACTGTCTATTGTTTCAGCAGGGAGAGAATTTCACAGCTCATTGACTGCTCTGACTCCTAATCTACACAGAGGAAACAATGTTGCAGCTCATCAAATGCAATCAGCTGCTAATTGAAAGGAAATGGAATTTTACAATTACAGGCCACCTTTCAGTGCTCAGGATTTCTAAGCACTTCTCCCCACCCTTCTTTGCCAGCTCAGCACTGGCAGGAGCACTTGACAACCTGCTAGAGACTTCCCAGAGAGCTGCATTTGGACCTGGCCCATTTCTTCCCGGCCCCAGAGCAGCAGAAAAGGGAAGCGGCATCCTGGCCAATTCCTAGGCTGTCCTTCAAGGCTCAGTGCAAAAGAAAAAGGCCTGGGCTGGGAGTCCGCAGAACTGAGGATCCCGGCTCACCTTCCCTCTGTGCCTGTGACTGTGTGACCTTGGACATGTCCTCATTCCCTTTTGAGCTCCACTTTCCTTCTCTCTAAAATCCATATTTGATCATTTCCAAGGTTATCAGCTTTGATGATTCTGTTTGCCCTGTTCTTGCCACTATCCCCATCCAGTGGAGAACATCTAAACTGACACCCTCTTTCTTGTCCAGAGAGCTGCTTTTTCCAACGCTTCCAGGGTGCCTGTGTTAGGTCTCCCAAAGGCTTTGTCCTGATGAGATTTTAATGGGACAGAAAGCAAATTTGGGAAACATCCTACTTAGCCTTCTGATCAGACATTTTTCTCCCCGTCCTGGATCCATTCACTCCCTTGGACGAATATCAATCATGATTAACTTTGAAGACAGTCACATAGATTTTTCTGGGTTCTGTCTTTTCCCAGTGAAATTCTGTGGAGACAAGGCTTGGATGAGGGCTACCAGCCAGAAAGAGCATTGCTGCTTTTGACCCTGTCTCCAAGCCCCACTTCCAGCCAGCGTTTCCTCTAAGACAGGACAAACCCGCATCTGCTTGGAGCTCTGGTCTGTGTCATCCCACGGCACTTGTTCTGCTCGGGAACGGGTCCGAGGCCCATGTGACCCGCAGTGCCATTTTCTCTTGGTTCCCATGGCCTGTGGGCTTGTCTGATGCGCTTATCAAACAGACACTGTAGTATCAGCACTTTCCTTTAGGCAGATGAGTTATAGTGTGTCTCAAGAAAAAAAAAAAAACCCACAAGGCACAGTCAAAAATAATTTTTGTTTGGCCAGCATTCCTTCTCAGTCCCACTCAGTCCTGTTTCCCTCTCGGAGTCAGAGCAACACTATAGCAAAGTCTTAGGGTCTTAGTCTACCCCGTGCCTTAGCAAGATGGGCCATTAAGTAAACAGAAAAGAAAGGAGGACATGGGCTGGCTGCACCTTTTAACACTGCCGGGGGCTGGAAGGAGGCCTGGGGCAGGTGACTCCTGGTGTCTTCTGGAAGCCCGGCTCTGAGGAAGGCTGAGGAGAGGATGCAGGCTGGAGTCTGAGTTAGGACTCAGGGCGGGTGGGGGTGGAGCGAGCGTCAAAGACGTTCTGAAGTCCAGGTTGGGAACAGAAACAGGATCACTCAAAAAGTTTCCGGTTACTGACCAAAGGGTCAGAGTTATGAAAGCCAATGTGGAGGGGAGAGAGAATGACGTGGTAAGGGAAAGTGCTTCACAGCACGAGAGATGTCAGAGGGCAGCGAGAAGAGACCCCTGTGGCCAAGTGTCGAACAGTGGGGCCCCACGCGACCTCAGCCAGCACAGGGCTGCTGGCCCGTGCTAGCAGAAAAGCACTGGCTGGTGTGGGGCCGGGGCTGGCTGCCCGCTGTGGGCAGAGTGGGCAGGAGAGAACATCTCATCTGGTGGGCAGAATGTGGCATCCAGAGCCTTGCATATGGAGTCCTCACCCAGCTCTCTTGTGATGACAGGTAAATGGGACAAGATGAGGGGCAAGCAGAAGCAGACCTTGAACAGAGACGCAGCCCTGGGATATGTAAGGATGTCCTAACGAAAGCTTTCATTTTAAATAAGCAAGGGTCTTTCTTATTTTTTACAGAGCTTTTTATCTTTTTCTTGTCTCGATCATAATTCTGTTTAGTGTAAAACTTAGCATTAAAACCTTGGTATTTTGACCACTGAGTTTAGAGAACTCTTTGTCTAATCATTTTATGAAAAATAACTGGTATATTTTATGGGGCTACCAAATTTTTGAGATATAATAGGTAAGGCTCATGTATTAAATGTTTACATGTCTGCTTTAAGACTTGGTGGCCTTCATTTATCCAACAAACACTGATTAAGCACCTGCTGCATGCTGGGTACACGCCAGTCAGAAAAACAAACCAAAAAAATGGCCCTGCTCTCTGAAACCTGCTCTGGGTCTAACGAAGTATTTATTTAAATCAGTTCATCTTCATCTTGTTTCACTTAATAACCCATTTAAATTTTTTACTTTTATTAATAAATCTATTTAATTGTATAATGTAAACTTTTATATGTCAACCTAAGAATTGTCAGGTATGGACACAGTTGTTAAAATCTCTGGGAGGTATGTTAACAAAAGAGTTTGAAATCGACTGTGGTCCTCTACTTTCCAGACAGAGCAGACATTTTCTCTCTTAATGTGCATTTGCTAACTTGCTGTCTCTTGTGACAGTCAAGCATCACACTCCGTTCCACCGAGCTCTGAGCTGGTGGCTGTAACTTCCTCCAGGGCACCCCTCGTCTTCCCTCCGGGATCACACAGAACCTCGCTACTCAAAGCGTGGTGCTCAGACCGGCAGCACCTGCACACCCTGGAGGCAGTTCGTGAGACATCACTTGGCCTGCAGAACGGCTGCCTGAGATCTGTGCCCTCCCTCCATCCAATCAGATCCTAGAATGGTGACTTAGGAAGAAGGAGCCCGTAGAAAGAATTACACACGTGTCAGGCCAATAGTACATTCGACCTCTGATTTCTTCCTTCTTCAACTATTTACTGAGTATGTATTTCATCCCAAACACAGTGCCCAAGATAAATACAAAAATGTACATATAAGGGATGGTCTCCTGTATTATCAAGTTCACAGTTCATAAGCAGGGAGATACATTTTTATACAGGAAAAATGCTACCATAAATATCTGTATAGGGTGCTGCGGAGACAAAGAAGATATCAGTTTGACTTGAAGGTGATGAGGGAGGACTTCCAGGGGTGACAACGAGTGCGTGATGAGTAGAAGAACGAGAAGAAGATTACGGGCAGTGAGTTGGGCACGGGCAGTTTTGGGAGGAAGCCGGCGGTGCTCTGTTGGTGTGGCTGAGGTAAGATCGTGGGTGCTGGGCCACAATAATTCAGCAGGGTAGGATCAAGTCACTGAGGGTTTTGTAGGCCTGGCTGAGGAGTTTTGGCTACGCTCTGCAGAACAAGGAGAAAATCCTTTAAGGACTTTAGTGGGGGATGTTATGGTCAGATTCATGTTTTGGAAAGATGTCTTTGGTGGCAGAAGCAAGGAAGAACTTTGGATGAAAACAGAGGATGGAGACCAACTAGAAAGCTGTTGCACTGAATGAGAGAATGAGGGTCTGGGCAAAGAATTGCAAAATAAATGCCATACGTGCTACTCTTCTCCAACCCAGGTTCATGGCAGACATCATTAATTGATCACGGCACTCTCCCAATGAGTCCAGATAAAATTTCATAATCTCAACTGAGTATACAGGGCAGACATTACCAATGGACCAATAAATGAAGACTCTTTGCAAACTGGGTCTAGTCCAAGCCGCTAATAGTGGAGCTGGGGAGGAAGGGAAAGAGACTGTAAATGTTTATGAACCTCCCAAACTTTCAAGAACTCTTCTCTTTGAGTCATCCCAGAGACTGCTGGCCAGATGTGTGATCATATCCTTCATTGCAAATCACCTACAACTGGCTAGTGCTTTACAGCTTGCAATAATATTTTCCTATTTTAATTCACTCTGTAACCGTGTGAGAGAGGTAGGCGAAGTCAGAGCCACTTTCCTTTCTTTACAGCCTAAAAAACTGAGGCTTAGTGCACCTGGGCTCCTTTGGCACTTTGTGTTCTTAGGGTACTTTCATCCCTTCAACAAGCATTGACTGAAAAATGATTATCCTCGACCAAGCGCCACACACTGAGGACATAGCTAAATATGACTTGGTTTTAGTATTTCTTTTTATCGCCCCATATTGGATTTATCTGAATGTATTTGTTTTATACCTTCTTCCTGATTATCAGTTCCCTGAGGGCAAAGTCTCTGGAAAATATTACTGCTCCTAATCAAGCCTGGATGCCGCACACGAGAACACCCCAAAGAGAACAGGCGTGCGGCCTGGATTTGGCAAACCCTGGCTGCAACATCAGAGCTCGGGGATCCCGTTGCAGATCAGCCCAGAGGTCTGTTTCTGATCAGCTCGGCAGCCATCGTTAGTGCCTGCTAGTCATTCAACCTGGCGGAGAGCACAGGCCTCTCCCCCAAATCGGTGTAAAACCACAACCACAACCCACAAGACCCTGACACATGCAAACCCAGCGATTATACAACGGTAAGTACGGGTGTGCTGGGAAGCGCTGTCTTCACCTGGATCCCATCACACTGGCTGTGATGGGCACAATGAGACAAGTGACCTTCCAGCTTCGGCACCCTGACAATTTCAGAGCCCTGAGGATGACTTTGAACCTGACTGCTTCTTAGGTCTCAAATGATCAAATCCCTTGGGGATTTGGCAGTCCCCTACGGGACTGACTGGTGGCAGTGCCACAGCCATGCCAGCACCGCCTTCAGGTGGCTGTCTGCCTCTTTGACTAGCCACCACCCCGTCTCGAGTTATACATAATATTTTATAATAGCCAAAGCGATGCTCGAAGAAATTTCTTAGCCTCCACCTCCTACCACCACCCCAGGCATGTAATAATCTCCCAGAAATACATGGCCTGTCATGTCTTATTACTTCAGTACAGGCCTGAGAAGCTTCTCTATGCAACGGCATGTGAGTGTTACCCAGGAACAGCCCCCAGCAAGAGGCAGACAGACCACTAACACCTCGCTGTTCTTAAGCAGGATTATTATCTCTGGCATCATTCCAATTGAAGCTGGGAAACATGGAGCCACGGTGCCCCATACTCCATTCTGGCACGTTGGGGTAGGACCACAGACGAGGATGTGAACCCCAAAGTCCCACGCTGTGCCCCAGGTCTGCCGCTCACTGCCTGAGTGTCCTGAGGAAGCTACCATTTCTGAGTAGCAGTTTCCTCCGCTCTGGAAGGAAGGGCAATGATCCAACTTGCCAGGTGAGTTTTTGACAGTATCAAGTGACAAAATAAGTTTAAAAATGTGCAAATACTTAGTAAACCAGAGCTTTTCAAATTTTTTAAATAATTATAACAATGATAATGATGTTAAGTTTACATTCTTGTTGGCTTCCGTGAAATGCCTATTTTATATGGAATGATAATCTCAACATTAAGTATACACTACTTTATACTTTTACAGAGGACTTTGATATCCTCTCTCACATGTTATATTATTCCCCATTTAGAAGAAGCTAGTGTTTCTCACACAGTTGTATAAATTGCTCAAGTCACAGAAGCAGTGCAGGGATAGAGTAGCTCTACCTGCTCTCCCCATGGGGGCTGCACAAGAGTTGGAGCGATGGGGACCATTTGTGTGCGGAGGTGCAAGGGGAGGTAGGGACGAGACTGGCCAGCCTCCAGTCTGAATACCTTGGGCTCTCATTCCTCCATGCTGAGGAAACTCTAGGCCTTGGTTCATCTGCATGGGGATAGCTGTTCTGCTTGAAGCTTCTATCCAAAGTGATTGTGTTTATCGGGCTTGCTCAGGTCCCGGTCCCTGTGTAAGGGATGGTACCTGTGTCATCTGAGCTAACCGCACTACAGTAATCCTGTCTGCCGGTTCCTTGGTGCTCAGAAAAATTGTGTCAAGCAGACCCTTTGTGCTGAGGTAGCTCTACCCCTTGGTCATCCTGTGCTCAGGCAACTGGGTCACCTTGTCCTTCCTCGCTCAGATGTCTCTGGCTATGTTCCTTTTGTTCTTAGGAATCCACATGCTCTGGTCCTTCCAAGTCTGGGCCTGGGATTGTTCTGTGCTTAATCCTCCTAGACAGGGTCATTGTGGAGTTCCCCTGGAAACAGAGACTGCAGAAGAGGCAGATGTGTACCGGTAGTTCATCTGAGTGGGAGAGAGGCCGCAGGGAGCGAAACAGCATCAGAGGAAAAGGCAACAGGAGGATGTGCTCAGGAACTGGCCGCTGCTGCCAGCGACTGATGCACATCCTTCCGGGGCTTTGGAGGAGCCTCAGAAAATGTGTCTTGGAATTGAGAACTCGAAGTATGAAGGAAAAACACATTTATTTATCAGCTTCTCCCTTCCATCACTTGAAGGTGGTCCTTGGGTCATTTTCTTGCCTGCACTTCCAGTTGCACATGCACATGGCTGGCAGGTTGCCTGGTTGCCTCTCACCTTCATGTCAGAGAAGCCCCAGGGCAGGAAGGAGGTATGTGGTATGCACCTCGGCAGAGAAAGCAGGTAACCCCCGTGAGGGTCTGTCGTGCTCCAAGCAGAACCAGTGGAGGCGGGCCTGGCTGGGGTAAGATAGGAGTGGAGTGGAGTGGATGAGAAGCGGGGCACAGAAGGTGTCCCAGAATACTACATGTGGTATTATAGTCTACACTACAGCCTCCCTGTGTGCATCTGACTGACTGGTGTGAGGCCATCAGAGGGCACTATCCCCTCGAGAGCACACCCTCAGAGCCATAGCTCGGGAAGAGCCCGCCTGGACTGTTGTAGGCATAGAACGAGCTTTTGATTCCAGGGTGACCAGTTAGTTCTCTATATGACCTGAGTCTGACACCAACAGTGACACAGCCGTTAAGGGTTTCATACATGATTATGACAATGAGACACAGTGTGGGGAATGGAGAGGCACTCGGCAACTCGACAGCGTGCTCCAGGCCGCAGCGAGGGCCACTCCTTCAAATGAAAGGGGGTTGTGAAAATGCAGACCAGAAAGATTGATAATTATTTGAAACAGGCTTAACTGTTTGGATTGCTCCAACTGCCTTAAATCACTCTGCCATATTTATACTTGACTAGTGTTCTCCATAACAACTTCCAAATCAAAGACTTTTGAAAAATTTCAATCACTGTGTTTTGAAGTGATTGAGAGCTCAGGGCATGAGCGCTGTGAAAATAAGGCATATTAACATTATTAGCGCGACAAATTTCCTGAAGTAGTTACATTAAGAAATGATCAAGGCCGCAGCCTCTGCAGAGGGGAGAGGGCGGCATGTGGTTCAGGCACTCGGTTTGGAAAGGATCTTAACTCTTCTGGTGCTGAGGGGAGATCAGTGGTCGGAAAACTGAAGATTCCAAATGGGTCGTGTTGTCAGGAAGAGCGCATCTGCCCTATCAGCAGAGTGACAGACAGGAACATAAGGAGGGAGGGAATTAGGATGGAAAGAAACCATAAAAATAGCTAACTCTCACAGAACTTATGTTCCACATGCTATTCTAAGCATTTTGCATATATTAATAATTTATACTTATTAATCCAAAGATTAATCAGTCCCATAAGGTAAATATTATTCTTATCCCATTTTATAAGGTGGAGAGGCAGTTGGGGTCCTATGTTTAGATAGTGAAAAAGCCATGACGTGCCTGGCTGGTGTAGCTCAGTGAATTGAGCGCGGGCTGCGAACCAAAGGGTTGCCAGTTCGATTCCCAGTCAGGGCACATGCCTGGGTTGCAGGCCAGGACCCCAGTGAGGGCCATGTGAGAGGCAACCACACATTGATGTTTCTCTCCCTCTCTTTCTTCTTCCCTTCTCCTCTCTTTGGAAATAAATAAATAAAATCTAAAAAAAAAAAAAAAAAAAAAAAAGCTGTGACGTAAACCAGACTCCCGCCAGAGTGCCTGACTTTGAAAAAAGGAGGGAAAATCATATTTCTAGCTCCCCAATGTACCAGAGATATTTTTTCATTTAAAAGGGTTAAAAACCTTCTGAGATTTTGCCTTTCATTCAGTAGATGGGAAAGTTGGGGCCCAGGCCCTGGCTAGGTAGCTCAGTTAGTTAGAGCATCATCCCAATATGCCAAGATTGTGGGTTGAATCCCAAGTCAGGGCACACACAAGAATCAACCAGTGAACGCATATTTAAATGGAACAACAAATCAATCTCTCTCTGTCTCTCTCTCTGTCTCTCTCTTTCTCTCTCTAAAATCAATAAATAAAATAAAAAAAAAAAGAAAGTTGGGGCCCAGAGAGATTGGCCAAGCCACATGGCTTATGAGTGACTAATACAGAATTTTAATCCAGATCTATCTTCCTGGGCCCCTAGTTCCCATTATGGATATTTGTTAAAGGGTAGGTAACACCTCATGTGGAGGCAGAATTTAATATCATAGTATTTACATCTTGAAGTTAAAAACTTCTAGTCTTTCTGTCTACATGATGTCAAACCAGCGAAAGAGGCTGTGAAGCCAGAGGAACCAGTCATCGGGCCCGTCCTGCGGCTGCGGTCCCAGGAGAGGGTGGACAGGCCTGGGGGTCAGGCAGGTTCAGTTCTGAATCGCAGGCCTACTTTTTACTGGCTGCAGGGCCGCGAGCTAGGAGAAATTTGGCGCTTTCATTGGAAAATGGGAGAAACACTGGTTTCTTCACAGGTTGACATGTGTGTAAGTGAATGAAAATGTGTCTATAGTGTGTCTAGCACGACACCTGGTACATAGCAGGTGCTCGGTACATATCAGACGCAGACGCCAGGCTGCCATGAAAATGGACGCCCCTGCAAACAATCATTACAGAAATTTCAGGCCATCATACAAAGATCATCCCTTATAGTTATGTCCCTATATCCCTGGAGAAAGTTAAAGTCAAGAGTAAACCCTCAACAGATGGAACCTCCGATTCTTGCCACGGGACTCAGATAAAGCCCCAGTTCAGATCTGAGTCGGAAAAGTGAACTTTCCCTGAGGTTTCATAAAGGAACATGCAGGTCCCTGCCATCAGTTCTGTCTCCTTCCAAATGCACCCCGAGTCGCCCTCTCTCGACTGGGGTGGCAGTGAGAGACAGAATAGAGAGCTTGCAGCCTCCTCCTTAGTTCTGAGGCATCCGTATGGATGTACAAAGAGAGATTTCCTACCCCTGACCTCTGTTGCGATTCCAAAAGGATTATGGTGAGATTTCCAAATACTTTAGATTATCCACTTCTAAAAAACCTGAATTTAAAAATACTAGATAAAAAAAATACAAGTTCTTTATTGTCCTACCTCTCTCGTGTTCAAGGCAGCTGTAACCTCAAACAAGGCTTAAAACATAGCAGAACTATTGATATCTATCCTTTCTAATTTAAATTTCACACAAGTTCTATCAAGTTAAGGTTATTGTTCTTGTGTTTTAGATGGTAAAACTATTGAAATAATTGAACTTCATCTGCATTGAGTGACTTAATTGAGGCAAATAATAATGGTTGCTAATATTATTTTTCAACTGTGTTGATGATTGATAATCAGATTACTTCCAAACTACGCTTCAGCTTCTATAGCTATACAATGAGAAAACTTGTATTAGATGATCTTTTACTCTTTTCCAACTCCTGCAGTTTAGAATCCTTACCAAGCTGAGAAAAAGAGAGAGAAGAAAGAAGAGAAGAAACATTGTTAAAGCTTCAATTGTGTGCCCCGTGGGATGCAGGCATTTTACATTTAATTGTCACAGGAAACTTTGTGAGAAGGGTAGCAGTGTAGCCTCTGAACAGAGGAAGGAATGAAGAAGTCGAGGCGACCAAGACCATGAAGCTTGCAGTCAGCAGACCTGGAGCTCCAATCGTCCCTGTCTGATCACAGAGCCTGCAAACGTTCTCTACTTTACAGCCAGATAAGGCTCTCCGATTGCACCGGTCCTGCAAAGACCATACGCTTTGGAGATGGCATCTGCCCTGCTTTTCTACGAGCCGCCTGCAGCTATCCTGGCTGTGGGAGACTTGAGCCTCTTCATTGGGCTGAGCGGCCTTATTACATAAGGACAAAATCTGGACCTTTGCCAGAGACAACCGTGTGTCATGAACACTGGCATTACATGGTCAGGGCCTGCAGAATTAGTGGATTACGTTAGCCATCTTCAAGGACAGTGCCTGCTGAGGTTGTTCAGTGTGGTCATGCTACCTGCAATGTCCCCCGAAAGACTTGGGAAATCTCTCTCACAACAACCATCCTCTAGGACTGTAACTACATGTTTAATGTCTGTCTTTGATGGGCTCTAAGCCTCTTGAGGGGAGGGACTATGTTTTATTACCCATCAGTATTAGCTGTATCAACTCACTGAGCAAACTGGCTAGCCCACCGCACTTAGCCCCAAAGCACGCTGGGTTTTGCTAGTTTCTCTCGTTAGAGTGTAATGCTCTCTACTGCATGGGTCTGCCAAGCTGTAGATTTATGAAGCTTTTTTTCTTTTTTTTTTTTTTAAGAATTCTCTGGGGTTTTTGCCCTCAAAGATTGATATGTTCATCCTTTGGCGCACAGTGTCCTTAAGGCTAACACTAGGTTGAATTAGAAGAGAATAACACTGAAGTTAGCAGGGTAGTCAGTTGTAGTTGACATTGACCAGAGATCAAGGTTGTAAACCATTATCTGGGTGAGCAGGAGAGAATTTGGGAGCAACAAAAGAAAGGGAGAACAGTATTGTAGCAGGGGGCCAGGACATTTCCCATAAACAGCTGAAAAGCTGGTTCTGAACCAAGTCTGAGTAGAGATTACGTATACAACCTTTACCTAGTATCTAGTCTGTGTAACGAGTCTGGGAGTGTCAAGGTAAGGTGGTATCAGTTGGGATGCTCAGACGGTTGTAAGAGATGCCCTTCTGCCTATCTGCCATTCCTCCTGCTTAATATTATTGCAGTGGGCTATATTCCGGGGTTGTGCTGAGCTTCTGCATCGGTAGTAGCTGTAAGGGACCACACTGGTGGCAGTTGCTGGACTTTGATCAGCTTGTCCTGTGTGTTACTTATGACCAGGATTTGGAGTGGAAAGAGGATGAAGCAGCAGCTGGCAATCAACCCTGAGCCCCAGCCCTCAGATACCCTCCAACCCGACCCCGCACACTGCAGGACAAATGAGACGAGAGTGAAAGAGCTTTGTAAACTACATGGTGCTATACCGATGTGTGGGCCTCATTGGCGACCGTCACACGTGATCTCGACAGAGCGTTGGCCCAGCCCATGGCACACGGTGCTATTTGGACAGGAAGTCCGTGCCCTGGGCTGAGATTACATGAATCCTAAGCATAGAAAAACCAAGACCAGGCTGTTGAACTTTTCACTGAGTCTAGAAATGCAGATGATTAGTCAACTCTATCTTTGCTCCTTCTGAGTTTTATGAGCAAGGCCGCTGTGTGAGGTAAGAAACACACAGGAGGGTTATTCCAATGAAGAGAGCCCAAGGGCGTTTGCACCCCTCTCTCCCTCGCCCTCATCTGTCACAGCTTCAGTCCTCTGCTTAGTCAAGCCTGTTCCTTGGCAAGCTTCCTGGGTTGACTTCTGTCAAAAAGTTGGATGATGATTGGAGTATTGGATTCCTATAGCCCTGGACAGAGCCCAGAGCCCGCACTGCTGTTCATGTTTGATCTCCCGTTCAAGTTTCCGGAAGAAGTTGGCTGCACTGAGGATCAAAGATTTCTCCACTTGCCTCTTCTTCTCCCCGTTGACAGCCGCAGTGCTAGCAGTTCAGCTCAGCAGCAAATTAACTCCTCAGCGATCATCGGCTCAGAGTTTCTCCCATCCTTGTGGCAAAGGCGGTGCAGATGGATCCAAGGTTTCAGAGACGGGAGTTTTTATTTATTTGAGTGTACCTGCAAGTAGAGATATAGTTGTTTTGTTTTGTTTTGTTTTTGCCCCAAACCAAGGTGCCTCTCAGGGGAGCCTACCTACTTTTGCCAACAGAGTTTTTTTTCTGAACAGAATTCCTTATGGGAATTTTCCCATAAACACAAAGAAGCTGGATGCTCCCATTGGAACATCCTGGTTTTGGAAATGCTCCGACTGGAGACTTAACAGATGTTAGCACTGACTTGTGCTCTCCAGGGAGGACTCGAAGTCCTGCACCAGGAGCACAAACTCAAAGAATTTTATGTTCTGGTACCAGTGCTCCACTAATGGTGCCACCTTTCTCCCCTTGGGGCCTCGTTTTCCTAAGTCGGGCCATCATTCAGGAAAAAAAATTAATTTTCAACCACCTACTACATGTCTGGAGCTGTACCGGCCTCTGTCCCCCAAAAGCTTGAGGTCTAAACTTTGCTCCTCAGTCCGCAATACGCTTACACGTCACCTAGGAGTTGTGTTAAAATGCAGATTCTGGCTCAGTAGGTCTGGTGAGGGGCCCGAGATTCTGCATTTCTGATAAGGTCCTGTGTGGTGCTGACAACGTGGGTCCTTAGACTCCACTTTGAGTAGGAAGGGTGTGGAGAAGCCTGTATGCTAGCACAGACAGAGAATTTCTAACAGATTTTAATGTCAGTTTCAAGGGAAGTCCAATATGGAACATAGAAGTGGCGTTCTTCTGGTTGAGGGAGGGAAGCATGGTGGAATCCTTGAATATATCCAGGTCAGGCTTTCTCCTTAGCCTCTGCCTCTACCCTCGTCCACTGATGAGAAAACCCACAAGGCCCCTCCGTGGTACCCGAGTCCATGCCGAGCACAGCTCGAGGCCCAGAGCTGCGGGTGGCCTCTGCGTGTGCTTCTCATGTTGTTGATGAGGACGATGCAGAGAGACGTCACCTGCAGTTTCAGAACAGAGAGGCATGTAGCCCCTGTGACGGTTAACTTGGCTGGGCCACAGCGCCCAGGGATTTGTTCACACACCAGTGGAAATGTCGCTTTGAAGGTGTTTTTTAAGATGACATTAGCATTTAAATCAGTAGACTGAGTAAAACAGATTACCTTCCCCTGTGAGTGGGCCTCATCCAATCCGTTGAAGGCCTTAAGAGAAAAAGACTGAGGTCTCTGAGGAAGAGGAAATTCTGCCCCCGGACTGCCGTGAGACTGGGCCTGCGGCATCACCCCTGGTTCTGTAGCCCGCTGGCCTGCTCTGAAAATTTTGGACTTGTACACGTCCATAATTGTGGGAGCCAATTAGTTAAACAAATTCTGTCCCCTCCACCTCTTTCCCTGGAGAACCTTAACTAATATAACCCCTTCAAGCACAAAGGAGTTTATTGAAATAAAATCCTTTCTTCTACCTTATAATACCTGTGAGCATCTGAGCCCCAAATGTGCAGTCTGTGCTCTGTGGTGCACAGTGTGGCCCTTGTGGCTTGAACCTGCGGAGCCCTGCCGCTGGCCCTCTTGCTCCACCTCCCTGTGTTACAGAATCTGGAACAAAACACAGGCCTGGACTCCGGACATCTGAGTTGCTGCTTTGATTCTAATTAACATAATGTGACCTGAGGCAAGTTACTTCTTCCAACTGAGTCTTAGTTTCTTCTCTATAAAATGATTTGCACTTTCTAAATGGTGTTCTAAAGAATATTAGGATCCTTTGGGAAAAAAATCCAATCACCAAATAAGTTTGGAAAATGCTGTGTGCACTATCCCCTTCCTGGCAGTGAGCATGCATTTCAAAGGCCCTGAAAAGTCCTACAGCAAAGAATTCTACTTAATATTTTTTTTCTCAAGCTGATTTGATGCCCAAGTGCTAACACCTATTAAATCTAGAAGAGACATACTTTGAGACACGTAATACTAGATGGTTGTTTTGGTCCTCTTCAGCCATCGGATTATTTATTTTTTTCATAGGGTTCGAAAATCCAAAGACAGAAGCCAGGAGGAAAAAAAATCAGTCAAAATCTTTTCCATAATACTTAAAGGGTATCCTGCTTTTTATGTCCTTAAAATAGGAATATTAATAGAAGTTACCACATTGGTTGTTATAAGGATTATGTTAAATCATGCATGCAAAGTACTTAGCACAGAGCCTAGCCTGGTACACAGCCAATCATTTTATTTTATTTTATTTTTTACCATGAGCCCAAAATGATCATATTAGAAGAATTTAGTTCTAAGAGCAGCTCAGGCATTCCATCTTTCAAACCAAACCCAAACCATTTTATGCTGAGATTATTTCACCCTGGGTGAAGGGCAACTTCCAGGCACTTGAAGGCTCTGATGTCCCTCTGGCAACCCAGGAGCATTCTGGAGCCAAGATCGTAATGATTTAAGCATTAATAAATCCAGAGATAGGTCATTCAATTTTCTTTTAAATGCAGATCATAAGAGAGGGAGGAATATTTGGGTCAAGCTGTACTGCCGGGTTTTGCTGAATCTGAAGGCTGTGGAACATTGTTGGTAGTTAACACACTACGTCTGGTACCACATTGCGTTTCCTCTACCCCAGTGCTTGGAGGGGGATATTTAACCCTTGGGCAATATCCTGCTTTCACTCTGAGGCTGAAAATACTCAAAAACTTATATTTATAATTGCAGAGCACTTTTGGCTTCCCCGAGAACTGCCACATCTATTTTCTTTCTTTGGCCTCTCAAATCCCACTGACTTCAGGAAAGCGAATAGAATTTGCCTATTTAACATATGTGTAAATTGAGGTCCAGAAAGTTGTATAATTTGCTCAAAGCTATAGGATTTGTTCTTGGCCAGAGAGCCTAGACTAGAAATGCTGCCTCTTGGCCCCCACTGCTGGGCTCTGACTGCTGGACCTCACACCTGCACAGGTGACCCGCTGCAGCAGGGACACAGTCCCAGCTTCTGAGCAGTTTGCTGTGGAGGAAGCAGATTGGTATGCAAGCTTGGTGGGCTCTGGCTAATCTTGCTGAGGGAACCCTTCAATCTGAATAACAATCAACAAGATTTTAAAGAAATTTGGGCCAATTTCCTGGAAGTCTATGATTAATCTAATTGCTGGGTTTTCCTCTGTTTTTGTCTCCCACTGTTAATTTCATTTATTTTTCTCTTTCTTCCCCGACACAGACTGCCTTGTCTCTGAGCGTGGTTTTGTCACTGTTGTTATTTGTCCATACAGAGTTTATCCTCGGCAATGAATTCAATGGGATTGTTGTACTCTGTGTTTGGGGAAGGAGAATCTTTCAACAGAGACAACACGGTACAGCGGGAAGAAAGAGCACTGGGCTGGATTTCAGAGACCCGTTTCCAAAGCCTCGCTCTGCGGATACCTGCTCTGCCTCCCTGGCTCCTCAGACGCCCTGACTCTCCCAGCCACTGCCTCCATTAAAGAGTACCTGGGATTGCATGAGAAACTTTAGGGACAGTGACATACTGCCAGCTGTTGCGAATAAAAAAAGTTCAAAAACAGACTTTGCTCCAATATAATAGGATAGTCTTATTTTCAGGCAGGGGGTTTAGTTCCCTGGAGGACTCGTCAAAGGGACAAAGGGCAGGGACAATAGTCTCAGAACCAAATGGAAAAGGTATTATGGCACTTAGTTTAAGAAAGAGATTAGGGAATGCAGAGGGGGACAGGGAAGGGTTAACCCTCGCCGTGGCTGTCCATGTTAGAAGAGTCAGAAGTTGTCAGAGAGGCCTGGAGGGAGATGGGGCCGATCGAATTTATCAACCGGGTAAGGGAGGAGTGAAGCCGATTTTTCTGCCACCTGTTTGTATTACCTGGGATGTACCCAGCTGGGAAGCGCAGCCAGTCACTGACTCCCAGACACGGGAGGCAGCGATGAGTGAGTGGTCTGGCAAACAGCAACAGAAAGGTTTGACTCAGTGGGGAATTAGAGCGGCATTGCTACTGAGACTGAGGCACCAAGGAGAGAAGAGTGTGAACTTGGTTGTTGGGCAGTCAGTCACCCAAGTGAGCCCTGGTCTCCTCCCCAAAGCCCGCCACCTCTAAGCCCTACTTCACACCAGGGGGTTCCTGGAGAAATGTGCCGTGAGGCCAGCCCAGGTCTTCTTTCTCTCAGTCTGATCTCTGCTGGAGGGTGAGAGAGGCTCTGCTCCTGACTGTCTCTGGAATCTGGAGATTTCTTTCTCACCAGCCACCTGCCAGAAAGCGGGAGAGGTAGGAAGTACTCGGTAGCTAACCCAGGAGGCAATGACAATGAAAGCCTTTATTGCAGAGCCCTCAATGTGTGGCAGGCATAGGCCTGTCTTATGTCATTGTTTCCCACCCTCACTCTTGTAATAAATGTTTATTTTACAATAAGGACAAGGTACATCATTTACAAGGCCCAGCCCAGTGCAAAATGAAAATACAGGTTCTTTATTTAAGATATAATTAAGCATTTCAAGATGGAGAGGGCACAGCATTAAACAAGAGCAAGACCCTTCTGGACATGGGCCTGGTACAATCGAAGAGGTCACGTGCTCATAGAATCAGCTCTGTTTATAATTTAAACTGAGACATAGAGATGCTAAGTTAATTTCCCCGAGGTGATGAAGCTAGTAGGCTAAAGGTCTATTTGACTACAAAACCTGAACTCCTGACCACTCTGCTAAATTGTCTCAAGCTAGACAGACAGTGAATGGTGGACCCTCCAGCACCGCCAATACTCCCTTGCTACAGGCAGTTCCAAGGGGATCCCACTCAGGTGCCTCCGTCTGGTCACACTGTGAGCATGCTCGGGAGATTCGGTGTAAAGCCAGGGCTCCAGCCAGTGGTGCTCACATCCCAGGCCTGCTCCCTCAGTCTCTAGAGGAAGCACCTTCTCCTGGACTACATTGCCTCATCTGGAAGCAACAATAGCTACAAAAATGAGCAAGCCCACACACCTGAAAATAGCCTGCTCAGATGAATCACAACCCTCCCCAACCTGATACCAAGTCTAGTGTTAGAAAAACTTTCATACCCACATTCTGGGCTATGCTCCTGGTGGACTCAATGGTCCCAATTATTCTTTCTTTGCCAAGAGAGACAGTGACAGAGATTATCAGGGGTCTCCTATTCATTTCTTTGGAACTTCTTGCCCGGAGGTCCCAATTTCTCTTTTACTTTTTCTCCTTAGAGCTGCAGGTGACCTAGGCTCCACATTCCAGAGTTGCTGACATGTGGAAGGAGGCTGGACCATGAGCTATCTTCCCTCACTTCCTGTCTTCTGGGAGTGCGCCTTCCTTGTCAGAAACCCAAAGATGAAAGCTGTCACCACAATCTCCCCCAACTGAGCTCTGTGGCACTGTGTAAGGGACACAGGGCTCAGCCACAGACTGGACTATGGTAAAGGCAGGAGGCAGGTCATCTGGACTTCTGTCTGGAGGAAGATTTGGCAGTGGTGCGAGGTCATGGAGAGGATGAACCCGGTAACTCGTTGGGTATCAAAGATACACAAGGAGTCAGAGAAATGTGGCTCCTTCACTCCTGGAGCTCATGGTCAGGCAGGTAACACAGACAACAAACACATGCCTATATAAATGCTTACTTGATTGAGAGAAGGGTAAGAAAACATAGGATGATATGAACATGTACATGCAGATGCCCTGCAGTCAGAGGGGCCAGGAAAGGTCTGGAAACATGACATTTAAGCAGAAATCCCCATAAGGAACAGAAGTTCGCCAGTAAATGGGGTGAGAGAGCGGGCAAGAGTAGGCGGGTTCCTGCAAAGAAAATCATTACCCTAAGCCAGGAACACGCCTGGCCCTTACCTCAGTGGAGCCAGAGAGGGTCTCTGGGAGAAATGCTGTGTCAGAGAGTGCAGAGCAAGGAAGAGAACACAGGACTGTAGAAAGAGCAAGAGGAAGTAAGCTCCCGTGAGTGGGGCTGGAGGGGAGGGCAGAGTCAGGGAGACGGGGAAGAGACCCATGCAGAGCAATGAGAATACTGATGCCCAATCTGAACCAAAGCTCAGGGCCAACCCTCCCCTGGGAGAGAAGTGGCCAGGAAGGTTTGGACTTCCATCAGGGCACCCACATCCTCTGCAGCCTGTCCTCAGAAGCACACTCATTCCTTCCCCAGGGGGCACTGAAACTCTAAGAGCAGTTCAGGCATGATCGGAGGGAGGCCACTCACTTTGAACTATGTGGCCCTTGCAGCGCTTCTCACCTTGGCTGAGGATGACAGTGACTCTGGGAGTGGCATGAGGATTATGGGAGAGAATGCTTGTGAAGGGCCTAGCAGGGTGCACAGCAGGTAAGAATCACCCAGAGCATCTGCTGCTTCTAATATTGTGACATAGGAGAAAACAAAACAAAAAACAAAAAAACAAAAAAACAGATGTTGGCATTAGAATGACCCAATGTGAAACCTGGTTGTTTCATTAGCTTTGTGATCACAGACTGATTGCTTAACCTTTCGTAGTCCGAATTTCAGCATCTATAAAATGGGGCTGATAGGACTGACTAATGGAAAGACCTATGGCATGCAGTTAAATGATCACCCCTTTCTCTTGACTTCCTCGGAACATTTTCATTGTAAATCCAGCCCTTTCAACATTTGAGAGAATGGGGGATCTTTTGCAAGCAGTTTGCCATCTTCTCACTATTCCTTCTGAAGGGCCATGGATCCAGCCTGGAAGATGAGGAGTCCCCTTGTCCACTGCCTGCAGTTTGCAAAGTGTCTGCATGGGCTTTGCAAACTGCAGAGTCAGAATGCTCTCATAAAGGAGCCTGGAGGTAGGAGCTACCATCTGCATTTCATGGAGAGAAAAGCTCTGAGAGGTCTATTTACTCCACCAAATCATTAAATTCTACAGCAGACCCAACGTTCAACCCCACACAAGAGAAGCCTCCATTTAACAGTTTAAAAAAATCAGAATACAGTCTTCCAGGATACTGGGGTGGTAGCAGGGTAGGGAGGGGAAGTGGGAAGGGATGTTGCAGAGCAAACTAGTTCATATTATGCAGTCCCTGACCTTCATAAAGAACCCCATCTCGGGGAGGGCTGGAAGGTCTAGGAGTGCCTGTGGGGACAGGCAGAGCCTGGAGTTTCCTGCCACAAGAAGTCAATGTGAGCCTCAGACACTCCTCCTGGCTCCTCCCTCCTTCCCCTAAAAAGAGCCTTCCTGCCAGCTACTCCCTGGGGGACTGGTGCTCCCCCTCCCACCTGGGCTCCATCCAGAGCCTGGAGTGCTGGTGGCCGGCTCCCCTAGCTCGCCTCCATTGGCCTGAGTGCGTCCTAGCCCACTCTGGGTATTAGAGCGTTCTCGCGTTTGAAAGGCTCCTTTATTTTTAGTGCTAAATCAACAAAGCTGTTACTGTCATTTTCCATCAGACCGTCATCTTCCACGGATTCAAAATTACACTCAGCTGCAAACTATTGACACTCCTCTTAACAAAAAAATGGTTTTAATAAATCTTTACATTAGCCTATGAGATAAAAAAAATCTTTACCATGAAATATACAAGTGTATAAGTGTTTTATGAAAGTTTTATTAACTTTACAAAAGAAAAATTGGCAGTGGACCATGAACATCCTGTACTCCTAACACGTGGTTATAAATTACATGTTCTTTCCAATAACATCTGAAAAAGAGACTGTAATTTAAATTTCAAAACCACTTGGCATACCTACTATATAGTGCTGACATGAAGTAAAAGGAAGAACTAGAGAGGCCCAGACAAAGAAGGGAAATATAAAGACGTCCTTAGCTAAAAAGCTGCTGATGGGTACAATCCCCCTCCAGCTGGACAGGGATCAAGTACTTGCTTGTCATATCATTCAATGCACTGTTCAATCTGGGATTCTTCCTTTCAACAAAAAGAGAACTTAAGTGCTAGTAATCATCGCTTGCAGAACTTTATCTCCCTGATACCTTCTTTATGTCAGGATTTCTCAATGACCGCTGCCGCTGGCAGAGGGTTCGGGGTTGTTATTAAAGGCAAATGCAATCCCCAGCCCTGTGCAGGAGTTGTGCGCAGGGAGTGACGCTCTCTCCCTGGGGCAGAAGCTTACCACCGCCTTAACGATTTTTCATGTTCTTTCCTCACTTCTTAGACTTTTAAATAAAGTTCCTACAGGGTCTGTCCAACATGGGAATTGGAATCCAGCTTTTTCTTTGCGAGTGTGTGCTCAAGCGTCAGGAATCCTTCGGGACATTAAGGCCCCCCCGGTAGAATGATGGGATGCTTGGCATTTGGAGAAGGGATCTGGAAGTGAGCCGATCTCAGGGGATCTGACTGTAGCCTGCAACGTTCACTGCTTTGGGGGAAGTAGATATTCACCAGGAGGATCTCGGCAGCACTGGGCCTGCCTTCCTGGTAGCAACAGAGCAGAAAGGCCTAATTTGAAGTCATACAAACTTGGATTCAAAGTCCAGTTTTGCCACTTGCTGGCTGGTTGACACAGAGTAAGTGACTTACCCTCTCTCTCTCAGTCACATTGACACTGCTTGAGTGTCTGAGGCAGCTTCCTTTGGTCTACAAGTTCATTATTTACATACCCAGAGATGTGGCCTAGAAGTCATGCCTTCCAGGTCCAAGAACTTAATGTCTGTTGAAAATGGTTCATGAAAAGCGGAAGTGAGTTGGAGCACTCCATGGTGGTCTCCGCAGGAATAATCTCAGGGCCTGAAAGTTTGCAGCTTCATTCAAGGTCGTGAATCTTCTGGTTTGCCACTGACAAAATGTCACCCTCTAAGAGGTGTCCTGTATTTGGTCCTCAGACCGCCCAGCACTGGGAGCTAAAATAAATGCTGGGACGCCTGCTTAGTGAGGCAATGGTGGCTCTGGGAATTCCAACAGGGTTTCTGAGAACCAGAGCTCAGATCTTGAAAGGAGGCCCCTGAAACATTTCTTCCCATGGTGAAAAGAATTCGAATTCATTTCCCCATCAGAGGAGGGGGCATTCTTATGGCTGTTTCAGAAATGCCAGTTGGGAGGTCCTGCAAACACACCTGCCTCTTCCCCTTTCACCTTCATTTAAGTGGTTATCTTTGAAATCATTTTCTTGGTTGAGGAAGAAAGCCTCATGCTGGAATGACTTCGGAGAGTAGACTATGTGGAGATTCAGCAGGTCCCATTTCCCTTTATAAAAGGAAAATATGTGTCCTTGATGGAAAAACACAACTTTGGACCAAATAAATTATTTTCTTCCAGTTCAAAATAAGTGACGGTCTTTACAAAGTAGAACTTGCCCTCCTTCCAAATGTGTTGAAGGAGAATGACATGTGCCATGGATGCAGAATACAGGCCATCATGTTAATCTGTTGGGGTTGCATCACCCCCCAGTGAGAAGGCACGATGCGGGGGGGCCTCGCAGCACAGGGCCTGGGAACAGCTGTGACTGTGTGGAGGTCACACTTGGGGACCAGGCAGGAGCTGGCAGCAGCCAGCCAGGACCGCCCAAACTTCATTATGTGGAAAAAATGCATCCAGTGGCAAGATGCAGAATGTCTGAGAATCGGTGAGAAAAGTTCATTTGGAGCGACAGGAACTTGATTAGTTCGAAGCCTGGTGTGTTGCTACTGCCTCCCGGATTTAGTCTTCAGAATACTAATGAACAATTTGAGGAAAAGCAGCCGCACAGGAAACGTACCTGGCAATACTGTGTGTCCTCCTCAGTGACGACAGTAGCCACAACAGCAACAAGGACCACAGTCTCAACGATGTGAAAAAAGCCCATGTTACCGGGGTCTCACCATGCACCAGGCCTGAGGTTTACAGGTATCACCCAATTTATTCCTCACAGCAATATCTGAAGTAGTTATCACATGTTCTTACCTCCAGTTTGCAGATGCAAACCCCTTAGCACAGAGAGGTAAACTAAGATGTCCCAAGGCACACAGCCTGAGATTTATACTACTTAGGAAGTTTCATTTCCATAGTCTGGTCAAGCTTGAATGCCATCCATGTGTGCCCACACCCGGATCTTTGCTGAAAGTGTTCCTGGGCTCTAACTGCCTTCTCCCACCCATCTCCGGATTTAACGAGGCATGGCTGGATTGTCACTGGCAGGCAGGAAGAGGTGGGGCACTAGTCTGGGGCTGACCTGAGAGTTGGGTTTATGTGGTGCACCTGACCCTAGGGGAAGAGCTGATAACAGGGGCTCCTGATGTTGGGTACAGCCTGGCATGTGGGGACGTAGCCCTCTTCTAGCTATAATAGGAAGGTGACCTAGCAGGTGGGCGGGATACGGAGACCGTGAAACCTGGATGGTAGTTATAATCTAGGAGGCATGTCCATGGACAGCAAGCAGGCCCTGCCACCAGCCAGCCACCTGAGCAGCAGGTCAAGGGGAGAGGTCAGGAGTTAAGGAAAAGCATGGAACTCGGCCTGGAATAGACCTGGCTGGGGCAAGATAGGATCCATATTCTGGATGGAGGCTGGTGGCAGGGCAGACAATTGTCAGGGACTTACGGCCAAGCTCCAAGTCTGATTCCCAGGGTTACACCCAGATTACATGGTGCAGGATGCCATGCTCTGAGCACACGGCTCCATGGGGACATGAAGTCAGCAATGGAGGAACTGTAAGAATGACTTGTTCCTAAGTTATGAAAGTTGAACCTGGAACCCAACAAAGCCCTGAGCTCATTCACTGACCCCCTCTTTCTCTCCCTCCTTTTTTCTCATCCATGTATTAATGTGTTCACTCCATAAGCCTTCTCTGAGCAAGCACTCTGTGATGGACACAGGTGTAAAGGTAGATGGGACACAGGAGAGCTCCAGGCCCACCAGGACAGTTCTACAACCAAATGTGTGCACCAGGAATAGGAAGGATCACAGCTGTGGTTTAGACCCAGGGTTACGGAAGCTCAGGGTCTCAACTTGACTATGCATGGAGCCCCCAGGACAGCTTTCTGGAGGAGGTGACAGACACGGGGTGAAGGGGGAGGGAGCTGAGGTAGCAGGAATAACTTGGGCAAAGGTACAGAGGACAGAGAGCACACAGCCCATTTTCAGGGCGGGCCTGAAATCTAATGCAAACAGGAGGGATAAAGATGGAAGGAACGATTTTCCTTACTTTCAGGGGAGGAAACAGGCTCAAGTGCAGCAAGCTGCTGGCGAGCCTGTGCTGGAATCCAGGCCTCTCCTCTCTCAGTGCCCAGCCTGCCCACGTCAGGGAGTAGGGTGATGCTGCAGAAGATTCTTCGGTTACAGAAAGAGCTGATGAGATGTCAACCCTTAGCCACCTCCTCACAGGACTGAACAATCTTAGGAAATGGCTTATTTTTCTGAGTCTCAAGTTCATTATTATATGGGAGAAGGCTATTATCTATCACCTACCGCACGGTTTGGTATGAAACATAAATGGAGAATTAAATCAGATAATGCTTCGGTAAGCAGAAACTCAGGAACTTGTTAGTGGAACTCTGCCATTCTGTCTTGTTTTGTTCATTTCTTTGGGGGAAGGTTAGAGGGACTGGGTGTTCCAGCGAGATGGGAACGGGGGTCAGAGAGCGGGGACCCCTCTCGGAGGTGGAGTCAGTAACCCAGCCATGAAGCAATGGCGGTGCTTGTGACCAGGTTGTGCAGAACAGGAGGAGCATGCAGAGAAGATAACACTTACTAAACACCTACAGGGCACCAGAAACTGCACAACAAATTCATGGACACCATTTCAGTTCACCATTTCCACAACCCAATGTCCCAATTACACATGGGTTTTGGAAAACTCGGACTCAGTAGCTGGACGAGGAATGGAACTGATGTTTATTCAGGGGCAGCCAGTTTGCACCTATTGTTTTCCATACAATATGCTATATATTTTTAAATATATATAAGATTATACAGAATATATGAACTCATGCTTAATTCTGTGAGAGGGCTTGTATTCCCATTTGGTAGATGAGGAAGTGAAGACTGGAAAGGGTTAATGATTTGCTCAAGATCGTGCAGCTGATCAGAAGTAGACTCAGGATTTGAACTCAGCTCTTTCTGGCTCCAAAGTCAATGCATCTTCCATCTCACTGAGTGCAGTTAGGAGGAGGAATGGCCTGGAAGAATATTGTTCTTCTTCCCACACTCACTTTTTCATTTTCAACACTCTTCTCTGCCCTCACCTTGTCCCCTCAGGCCCCAGGTCTTCCCCTACCTCTGTCTCTAGCCTGTGTCAGCAAACAGACCCATAGCCCGGGTCAGGACAGAAAACATTATCTAAAAAAATGAAAGCCCATGTAGTTACAGGCATGCAAGTGTGTGTATGTGTGTGTGTGCAAAACGCTCACAGCTCTGGACCCTTGCTGTCAGTGCTGACCTCAGCTCCCCTTTCTTCCTGAGATTGGTCTCTATGGGGGGAGGAGGTGGGAGCTGGGCTTTCCCTGTTAACATGAGCAAGAGTGCAACCATTCTAAAATGCAAAGCCTGAATGTTAAACTCTCTATTACTTTCCAACAGAGGTTTTCAATGTTCTGTTTTCAGCACTTGGTCTCATTCTTAAAAATGAAACCCTACTCAGAAGTCAACATAGAAAGCACACCAAAGAGGTGCTGTTTTTTGTTGACTTGGGGATAGATGGTGTGTCCTGCAGGCCTGACCACTGAGTCCCCCTCCCTGAACCACTTCCCAGGACCTCGGGGCTTCTTTGAACCCAGTTGGAAAGCTGTGCGTCTGTTCCCTGACCCTGCATCCAGACTGTCCAATACATGGACAGTTAGTGTGCAAGCAGGACATAGAAGCCTTAATATTGTCAGACGCCCAGGTCCCCGGGGGAGCGAGGGTAACCCCGTGTACACTGGACGCTGGTTGTGACTCTTTGATGGACAAAGGAAAGAAAACTGGACTCACATTTACTGAGCACCTAGTAAGCACCAACTGTTTTGTGTATGTGGCAACATTTGTCCCAATTATTTTGTACGAAGGACCTATGACGTCGGACTTTATCTCCAAACCCCATTCTCAAATGACTGAAACTTCAAAGGGTTAGGTAACATGGCCCAGCATTAAGTAAGCAAGCAGTGGTCAGCATGGAAACTCGAAACCACACCCCTTACAAGGGACATGCTCAGTGCCCGTCATGCGCTAAGTGCTATTTTTATCTCACATGAGAATGTAATAGGCACCCAGGACCTGCTGGGACCCTCCTCACAATGCCAGAGACACAGAAGGGAAGAGACATGGACGACCCTGGTGTCACGCAGAGAGCACTGGGACGGGAGTCAGGAGAGCACGGGTCTAGTCCCGACTCCACCCCTGGTGTGCCAGGCAAGGGACCCCCCAACCGCTGCTCATGCTGGGCTCAGGACTGGGTCGGTAGGACACCGCTTTAGAGACGTGAAGCTTCTGTAAGTAGATGAGGAGATTCTATAGGGCTGATTTGGAATAAGACCATTTGATAAATCAGCCCCTAATGATTTAGCATCATTCTGTCTCAAAATGTGCATAGTTTGCCACAGATAAACCCCATTAACGCACACCTCCTGTTAGGTACAGAAGCCAGCAGCAGGGAATGAGCCGGGGAATCAGCACCAAAAGCACTGGGATGGGTTTCTGGCCTTAGCGATTGCTAGTGGTGTGATCTTGGGTAAACGACTCAACCTACCCTTTTTGATCCTAAGTTTCCTGACTATACAAACCTCATCCCATGAGGCTGTTGTGAGAATTAAAATGTGAAAATGCATACAAAGTGTCAAATGTATATATACAAACAGTATATATATATATATATAAGCTCCCTTTCTCCTCTCCATTCTCTAGACAGAAAAAAAATAAACCAGTAAAATTACCATATTTTCGGACCATAAGACGCACCTAGGTTTTAGAGGAGGAAAATAGGAAAAAAAATTTTTGAAGCAAAAAATGTGGTAAAATATATAACAACATAAATAACATTCAGACTATAATTCAGCTACATTCGGACTATAAGACGCACCCCCATTTTCCTCCCGAATTTGGGAGAAAAAGTGCGTCTTACAGTCTGAAAAATACAGTAAGTGGTGTCCTAAAAATAAAACTCCTATTCATTCTTCAAAACCCAGAACAGTACATACCTCTTTCAGGGAATCTTCCTTGAGCCTCCAGAACAGAGCCAGCACCACCTTCAAGTTACCTGGAGACTTTGTACTTGCTCCGTATTGTAACTTTACTAACACGCTGTAATTTCCTGTTTTTGTGCTCATCTTCCCCAGTAGACTGTGAACTCCCTAGTCGGAGCCTGGCACCTACGAGTCAGCCATCTACATTTATAGACAATACCCCCTGCATGGCCTCTACCATCGGCCCAGCTGGCATCCCGCGGAGCACTGGGAAAGTTGGTGGGCCCTCCACCCGAACCCTGGCAATCCGTTTGCTCTGCTCTCCAGGAAAGCCCTGTGCCATTAGTTCTCTTTTCTGAAAAATAATTCTGCAGGGCCTTCAGGAAAAACTTAGAGGTTGTGTGTGCATGTGTGCCTGTGGGTGTGTGCCCATGTGTGCCTGTGCGTCTCCGTGTGTGCCTGTGTACACACACATGTGAATGAGTGGGAAAAAAATGTGGCACCATTGTTTTTGGCACTGAAGTCCCTGAGATTATAAGAAGGAGGATTTTGCTCCTCTCGATGACAGTATTCAATCTGATAAAAGCATAATAAAAGGCCAAGTTTTGCTACAGGCCAGCATTTTTGTTATTCCAGCCCTACTGGAGACAAGAGCTGCCCCGCGTCAGGAATAATCAGTCGAGGACACCGGAAAGGGCAGGGACTGTGCAATCTCCGTTTGAGTTCAGTTCCTGGCCCAGGGCAAGCGTGCCGTCTGCACAGTGGGAGGGTGGGGAGTGCGGGGCAGGCCTGTGGCAGGGAGGCAGGGACCAGGGAGGCTGCATGCTGTAGCCGCACTCCTGCCTGTCCCCAGGCTGCTTCTCAGGTTGCCTCACAACAGTGACTGGGATGTGTGTGGAAGGGCCCCCAGTACACAGGCCACACAGCTGGAACTGAGTCGGGGTTATGGGACCCCAAAGCCCTTGTGGGTTGTGTCTCTCCTTCACTTGGGAAGTCTGAAATTTCTCACGTTGATTTTTATCTTTAGCTTTATGATGGGTTTGCACAGTTCCCCACAGTCAGTGCTCCAGGCATCCCCACTGGACTCACTCAAGGTGCCTGGCGCCACAGAGCGATCCGTCCAACCAGAGATAGGCCCAGGCACTGTTTTGTCACAAGAACCTTACTTGCTTACCACAGAGCAATGGCCTCCTGAGCTCTGCTTTTTCCTTGTCCTGCTGTGTAGGGGACCGAGGAGGCAAACAAAATGAGCTACGGCAACTACTGAGTTGAGTGAAAAATGCAGCAGCAGAGATGGCAGCTCCGGGATGACAGGGAACCACCCTTCCCAGAGACTCCATTCCAACCGCCTCTGTGGAGCCAGTGAAATGGGTGCCAGATCCCACCTGGTGCTCAGGGACAGCCAGGCCGCAGGGGTGATCGTGCCGGGCGTGCTGCTTGCTTCCCCCTTCAGGACCAAGGCACCCAGTGGATGTTGCTGCTGGGCTCACAGCTGGGTCACTCTCTGGAGTTGCCCTGGGCTGCAGGCTCTCACCTCACCCACAGTCACATTTCCCTCCTGGAGGCAGTAAACCGCAGTCCCTTGTCCGATTTGGCCCCCTCCCCAGCTCCAGAGCTCCACATGGCCTCAGATGTTGGGGGGGCTGTTCCCCATCTACTCCTCTCTCTTCCATCAGTGAGCACTTGAATACAGATCTGACCAACGAGTGGGCTTCCCAGGAACAGACCCAGGACCAGGGACCCTCCTTCTGGTCTGGGAGACTGAACAACCTAGTTCTGCACCCTCTTTTGTTACCATCACACTGTGTGACTTAGGCATGTCCCAGAAATGAGCAGATTCAATTTTAAAGTTCCTTTCCACTTGGAGTTGTGCTGAAACACGGGCTCAGAGTAACTAATATCCAGTCTCTCCTGATTGGGGAGATCATACATCCTTGTTTGCCTGTGACCTTTTCAGGTAACCTGTTGTTTGGGCTAATTGTTAATAACGCCCCCTTCACTCTCAGAGCTGGCCTGACTTGGATGATAAGTTTTCAGTTACACTACTTATAAGAAACAATGAACATGAGGAATGAGGTTGCGGCTGGAGCAGAAAGTGTGGAGTAACGTCAGAGGGTCCAAAGTGCTGGCGCCTCCACCTCCTGCCTTTCCTCCATGGCCCTGACTCTCCAGGTGAGTCTCAGAGAAGGCAGCTCCATGCACCTCCTCTGGGGCCCTTCGTTCCTAGGGGTGTGTGGATGGAGGACCTCGGAACAGCCAGCCTGGGTGAGAGCAGGCGAGTTAATGCAGCTTCCAGTGGGCCAGGCAGCAGCCAAAAGCAGGCCCTGATTTGACTTAACGGCAGTGTGCACAGAGGTAGTGAATGTGTGCATGTGAATGAGGGTGGGGGGAGGTATATTTGTAAATACACCTGTCTGAGAATACACGTGCCTGTGTGAGTGTACACGAGCATCGGGTGCATCGGTGCACCTTTGTGTATGTGTACGAGATGTCCACATGGAAGCCTATGTTTGAAGAGTGATCACTATATGTGTGTGTGTGTACCCACTGTGCGAGTGAGCATGTGCATCTGCAGGTGAGTACACACAGCCTGTGTGAGTGCACAGAAACACGGTGGAGACTACAAAGCATCTGAAGAATAACAGTCCTGATTAAAATGTGTAGAATGCACACAGGCGTGCGGTTGTGCAGGGTGTGTAAACGTGTGGGTGAGAAGAGCTGGGATGGGCAGTGACATAGTGGGCATTTAAGGAACATCCAGTGTAACACTCCCATTCTACAGACGAGGAAACACGTTCGCAGAGGTGACTCCTCCAAAGTCACCAGATCACCTGTGAAGTAGACCGGATTACTGTCAATTCTGCACTCCTTCCTTCCACGTGAATCGGAGAGCAGGTGAATGGGTGGAGCCCCACTGATGTTGGCCTTGACCATCTGAACACTAGTGGAAGGGAAGGGGTGCCAGCTAAAAGCCAAGATTTCCAGGGGCACTTACACTTCTGTCGTCATCCTGAAAGCCTGCCCCAGGAAAGCTGCTGCTTCCAGGAAGGTGTGACACCTGCAGAACCACCTGAAGGCAGGGAGCATCCTAGAGGCCAAACCAGCTGACCTAAAGCTTGAAGCTGAGCATCCTCCAGCCTTTATCAAGCTAATTGCGGTCGATCTGACTTCTTGTGAGTGTGAGTGTAAATGCTTGTTGTAAGTGATTAAGATTTTCAAGTGGCCTGTGAAAGGAACAGCCAGCTAATATACCTGGTGTGACTGGGGCTTGGTTGGAGGCCCTACTCCTAGGTTCCCAGGCTTGTCTGGAGTCACCAGAGGAGCTGGGCGGGCCCCATCCTAGAGGCAGAGATTCAGTTGGTCTGCGTGTGGTCTGGCCTTTGGAATTTCAAAGGTGATCTGAACGTGCAGACACACACCACAAGGGGGTAGGGGAGCACAGGATGGGAGCACAGGATGAAGCTTTAAATGCCAAGCCCAAGAGCTTGGACTTTACTCTGAAAGTGACGTGGGACCAGCAAAGGGTTTTAGGTGGAAGAGCCCAAGTTTATGTTCATGATTTAGAAGGATCACCCAGCCCTTGCATAGCTGGGCCCCAGGGCCTCCTGGTAATTTCTGCCTGAGCAGATGTGGGACACATATTTACCCCTGGGCACCCTTTCTGCCTCAGAGCCCAGAGCATTCGGTACACACTCAAGCGGCCCCACCACTGGGAATGACTGTCTCAAAAGAGGAGGAAGAAAAATCAGCAACTTTTCCCAGCAACGCCATGACTGTGCCAGATCCCAGGCCTCACCATGTCTTACTTGCAAGGTCACAACCCCACTACAGCCTGCTCCCCATCCACAGGTCACCCCCAGCTGGACCTGCTCCCACCCCGCTGGTGAGCCATCCCAGGCTCTGACTGCCTCCAGGATAGGATCCAAACTCTGTCCTGGGTTAAGGCCCCTTCTACTCCAGCCTGTATCTGCCTTTCCATCTTACCCCCCACGGCACCCCTTCAGGGGCCTTAGCTTGAACTCACACACATCTGCGCTTGCCTTCCGCCATGCATCTGAGTATACCGATTCCGCCCCAGAGCATGCGCTGCTGCCTTCATCACCTGTCACGATCACACCAGACCTTCCCAACCTCACACCAGGCCTGTTTTCCTCAAAACATTCCTGGACTCCCATGACCCCAGACAGAACCACTGCCCCCTTCCTCAGAATCCTAAAGCCTGTCCTTCGTTCCCCTCTTGTTTTCCATATTGGTTGTTGACACCCATTCCTTATTCAGCCTTTATGAGCCCTTGGAGACCTGGATCCAACTCTCACATCTCCTCCAACACTTCTGCCCCCAGCAGCGCGGACAGGCAGGGGCTGCTAGGTGGCTGCTCTTGCCCAATGCCTGGTCAGCAGGGACAGCAAGGGCAGCAGGCCTGGCTCCATCCCTCAGAGTCTCCCAGAGGCATGTGTTCCACCACCCCCCCCGCACCTCCAGCTTCTAAAGATGCTCAGCCTCTGCCCTCCATCTGGGCTCTGTGACAAATACATCTCCTGGGATGTTGTAGCCCTCTGTTATCAGGATAAGAGCTGGGCCACTGACAGTTCTCTGGTGCACAGGCCCAAGTGCCCTGGAAGGTCACACGCTTTATCTTGTTTATGTCTGTGATTTTCCTGAGGCTCCTCGCTTCTTGACAGTGTTACAGAGCAGGCCTGTTGCCTGGGATGTGTCTGGAAAGTGGCCTAGCTCACTCCTTCAGGGGCAAGGAAGAGGAGCCAACCATTGAAGCTGTGGGAATTTCAGACCAGTCCATGGTCATGAAGCTGGAGCTGAGTTCAGGTGCAGGGACCAACCCTGAGGTTAAGGTGGAACAGGCAAGGAGCTAGGCCACCACCCACCTTGTTCCTTCTTTGATCACCTGTCATGACTGACTCTCGGTGGGGGCGGGAAGGGGAGAAAAGGGAAAAGAAAGGAACTGAGACTGAGTCTCTGCTGTGTGTCTGAAAACAGTAAGTACAAAGGCGTGAGGCGAAAACATGCTAAGTGTGGTCTAGAAACTCAAAGGGGCCTGCGCAGCCGCAGTCGACGGGGCCAGAGAAAGAGGGTTAGGAATTAAGGATAGGAAGGCAGAGGAAGGAAAGCTTATATACACCATGGTAAAGACTGTGGCATTTCCTCTGAGTGGGCAAAGGCACGATCTGATTGACTTTTCTAAAGGGTCATGCTGGCTTCTCTGGGGATCACAGCTCCCCCTTTCCTCTACAGTAGGGTCCTTTCTGTCCTGTTTTCACTAGTCTCTACCCCAAGCATGGTGCCTCTCAGAATCGGCCCTCAATAAATATTCCTTGAAATGTCTTGGCCAGAATTCAGTTCCGAGCTTTTGGTTAGGCTCCGTGTGAATTTTGAGAGCGCTGCAACTGTCACCCAGACGCTTTGTCTTAGTACCTTGTTAGGTGTTTCTTCTGCTGTGGGTCCTGTTGTCCAGATGTCAGATGGGTAGCAATTGGCATACGGCACCTGCTGCAGCTGGTGAAGGCACAGCTGGAGGCAATGCTGCACACATCTGGTACCCACATGTCTCACTGTGGACTTGATAGCCAGCCAGCTACCTGTGAACGCACTGCAGGCGGGAGGGAGAAACGTGAGTTCCCAAGCGCTAGCAATGGATGGCAAGTGCAAGTGTCTTCTGGGATGGCCCGTGGCCATTTTACCAGCATGACCTGAGTGCCTGCGCCCTGACCAACAGGCAGGGCTTCGAGCTCAGGGCTAGTGAGGTCTGCCTAATATGAGCTCAAGTTTACACGGGAGGCAGGATCCTTGGTGCCTACTTTTCTTAGCCTCAATTCCCTCATCTGTAAAATGGTAGATATCTGAGCTGCAAAAAAAAAAAAAAAACCAACTTAAAAACTGTTTGGCTGAAGGGCCTCACTGACCACTGTGGATATGTATTAGATGGACCTTCTCTTTCTCCAGGCCTCTGTTGTCCGCAACATAGCGACAATTGCAAGAGGATCTCTTCCTGGGAGTCCCCGGGCAGAAGGTGGGCATTCCTCCCTCCGACAGGCCACAGGCCCCATTCTCTGTCTGGGAACTGACGGCGCCTCGCTCTCCAGTTGGTTTGGAAAAATCTGACTTCTTTTTGTTTTCTCTTCTGCATCTTTCCTGCTTTACTTATGGCATGAATGAAATGGAGAGCCTTAGGCGCAATTAATACTGTAATTTTAATATGCAACATTATTGGAGCTATTTTATCCCCAAATGCTATTCAATTATAGGCATTCGAGAGTTGTCAGGGACCTATTTTAAGCTCTGGAGTCTCCAGTGCATTTTCGAGCCGTCTTTAAAAGACACAGGCAACATGTGAACATCCCAGATGTTTCCTCAATGCTCACAGTATCTCTGAGCTGAGTGGGGAAAGAAAGTGTTAGTCAGGTTCCTCTGGAGAAGTGAAATTTGGATCGAAATTCCTTATACTTCTTTGTAATGAGTAACCCCAGAAAGAAAGGTGCTTTTCTCTGGGGTCAGGGGACTGGAAATCCAAAGATTCCTGAGGGAGGAACGCTTTGGGGGACTATGAGAGAGACCTGGAAGGCTGGAAGAAAGCTCGCCTTGACCTCACACCCACCGGGACCTCACTTCCCTTAGACACCTATTTAACCCTCACACAAACCCTCGGTGGACGTGGTGTCATCCTTGCTTTGCAGATACGGAAACTGAGGCTCAGAGAAGCCATCCGTCTAGGAAGTGATAAAGCCAAGACTTGGACCCAGGCTCACGCCCTGTTCATTTACCTTACCTGCAACAAACTCTGGAGCTGGGCTGCCGCTCATTCAGCTTAAAGGTCTCGGGCAAGTTACTGAACCTCTCTGTGCCTCAGTTTCCTCATTTGAACTGTAGCTGCCTCAAAGGGCTGTTGTGAGGATTCACAGAATTAATGCATAGAAACCCTCAGGTGTGGAAGGCACATGCGCACTTGGCACCTGGTAAGAGTTGTAATTCTGATCACCCTGGCACAAGCCAAAGTTTCCAGGGAGGGAGCATGGGCACGTGGTGAACAGTCCTCACCGACTACCCTATGCTTCGCCCTCCCAGGTCTCCTTTGCATCTTCCTTGACTCCACTCCCCTCCTTCAGGACCCGAGGTCTGGCCTCCCTGCCCTTCACTTGTTCCCAGTATTGTTCACCCCTGACCACGAGCCTGGGAAACCATGATGGAGCCAATTGCCAAATTTGCCACAGCAGCATAGATGTATGCTGACTGGAGCAAGTTTCTGAAAATTTCAAAGGCTTGATTTCTTTATTTGTAAAGTGGAAATAATAACAGTGCCTCTCTCATAGGCCTGTTTTGACCATTAAATGCCAGTGACATACACAAAGGACTTAGATGATTAATTACTCATTCAGTTTTAGCAATTATTTATCATTGCTTAACATGCTAAATTTGCTTTTCCTTTTCCAAATTGTACTCATCATTTTAAGAGACAGCTAAACTCTTACATTCTATTCCCATGCCCCATGCAGCCTTCACACAATTAACCTGCTCTCTCCCCTAAATTCCCTGTGGCAGCATCCTTCAGAGACTGTGGTCCCATCTAGACTCCATGCACCTTTGTCTTCCAGAGGAGGACCTGCTCCTATCCATCTGTGAGCAAGGACCGGCTTTCCCTGTGGTGCTGGATCCTCGGTCCCAGAGAAACAGAACCTTAGCAGGAAGGGGTTCAACAATGACTGTACTGGAGAGGCAACAAAACAGGTGTTCTTTTTTTTTTAAATTATTTTATTGTTGTTCAATTACAGTTGTCCGCATTTACCGTCCCCCCACCCCACCCCAGGCAAACCCACCTCCCTCCCTTGCTTCCCCCCTCTCCCTTGGTTTTGTCCATGTGTCCTTTATAGAAGTTCCTGAATACCCCTGTCCCCCTTCTCCCCTTCCCCTTCCCCTCTGGTTACTGCCAGAATGTTCTAAACTTCAATGTCTCTGGTTCTATTTTGTTTCTCTGGTTGTATTTTGCTTGCTTACCTCAGAAGCATCTTGGCTGTGGCTGATCTGAATTTCCCGGTAGCTGATCTGGCCTTGGTGCCTTCTCTCCTGAGTCCTCATACGAAACTTTT